>VWPW01009177.1:305529-323712 GCA_013389825.1 Crypturellus undulatus | reverse complement strand
AGGAAAGGAAAGGGGAAAGGAAAGGAAAGGAAAGGAAAGGAAAGGAAAGGAAAGGAAAGGAAAGGAAAGGAAAGGAAAGGAAAGGAAAGGAAAGGAAAGGAAAGGAAAGGAAAGGAAAGGAAAGGAAAGGAAAGGAAAGGAAAGGGGAAAGGAAAGGAATTATGAGGGCTTCCTATTGTACTAACAGATAAGCTTTGAAATTAGACTATTCCCCTATGTCTGTGGATATTTAAGATACAGAAAAATGTTGCAAGAAAAGTCTCCTTCCTTGCAGAGGGGCTAAAAAGGATGAATCTGCACATGATGCTCTGGTGATTTGAGTTTACCCATTATATAAAAGATACAACTTCTGCTGTGAGGTTATCCCTGTGCCGCTTGGCACAGCAATTCTGTGCTCCCAAAACAAATTTCTCTGACTCACTACTCAAAAAGAAACATGAATAAATATCCTTTTGTATGAAAGCTCAATGCTCCCTGTGGTAGAATTAGCTTTTTATCATTCTGTGATAGTTGAGAAACAAGAGAAACCAACCCACAGTTAAACAGCTCTAGGAACTGACCATAATTTCCAAACATTTCCAAATCTACCCAAAGTTTTTTCTACTGTGTTCATTTGTATGTAACCTCAACACACAGTCCTTGCCCAGGGATCAGAGTCATGGGTATTAGTTGTATGTAATTCCAGTCCTGTGCCAAGTTGAGGCTTTGCTGAATCAGACCCTTAGACATTAAACAAAGCTTAAAGGTTTGTGACTATTAAACTGATATTTAAAGCCTTTATTGAATGTTGAGTTTTTAATGGAAAGGTTAAACTGACCATATTTTCAGATCATCTCTGTGATTTTTCCATCCTTGCAAAAAGCAAATATTCGAGGTTAGTGAAAACCACCACAGTCTGCAAGAGAGGGAGATAAAAGTCAAAGAGTAAAACTGCTGATGTTGTTACACATTTTGAAGAGGCTGCCTCATGCTAACATGATGGGAAGAAAACATGATGTGCAGAACCCAAAGAGGGAAGACTTCCAAAGCAGGTATTTTGAGAATGGCTGAGAAATATTGTCCAGATCTGCTGGCAAAATTGTTTGCATTCCAGACTCACAAAATAAACAGAAAAGGAGAATATTTTCCCATATCTGTTTTATCCTTGTCTCAAAGGAGAGGATACCAAGACAGAGATTTTATCTATTTCAATTCAAATGGAGCCTATCACTGTGGTAACTAGACACCCTCAGAAGAGAAACAAAGTAAAGGATAGAGAAGATGCTTGCTGAAGAAACAGATGAAAAGCCAAAACCTTGTCGGTTTCATTTATTTACCTAGAGTTACAAAATCCTTCAGAAGCACCTCTCTGCTCTGAATCCCACTTCATGAATTAAAATACCCCATAATACTCAATATAGAAAGGACAGCTCATCACAATTCAGCACATAAATATTCAACAGTTACTATGAGGAAAAATAAGCTGCAGCCTGTTCATTTCTCAGCTCAGCCTCCCCTAAGAGACGGAGGAAAAGGCAGGTTTTGAAGGTTAAAAAGAGAGCCTAAAAAGTCTTTGGAAAATAGGGGCAGCAGCACTGAAATCCGGGATACCACATGGAGAGAAACATTCAGGAGGCCTTGCTCAGCTTAGTACCTAGGCAGATGCTTAGTGGTGAGTGAGAGGATGGTCACACAGTTAATCAAAAAGCCATTTACCTGCTAGGTGTCTAATATGATGCTCCTGGATGCATGCTTGGCCACAGAGAGGATGAACAGCATAAACTCAGTGGAGAGTCACTCATTTTGGGACAAGCTGGAAGAAAACCCTGCTCTATGGCATCCTGTCTCCCAAAGCTGCAGGAGGAAATATATTTTACTGGAAACGGAAGCCTGTGTCTGAGCCACAAGAGGGTTATCCTCAAGGATGGAAGGCAATGGTATTAATATTCCTTCATAGTTTCTCCTTGAAGACGTGAGATATAGGATTAGTTTTCTATTAGCATCAGAATCCACAGCGCTCGGAGCTTAACACGGTAGTTGCTGTAGGAGTGTGCTGAAGTTGCAGTTACAAGGACTGTACCACAAAATTTCCTTGCAAAAATATCATCTCCCCCTGTTTCATTGGCTGCTTGCAGCACTGCCCAAGTACTTGAAAGATCATAGCAGCTTTCAGCAATACAAATTTACTTGCCCAGTTTCTGCCATGAAGAAACTCCAGTAGTCTGCGCCACCTCCAGCTGGCAGCGTTCCAGTAGTGAATTTGTCCTAGTCTCTTCAAGATTGTAATCCCTCTGTTTTAATTTCACTTTTACTCAGATATCTGTAGGAATTATTTCATCAATCCACTTTTATCTTTCATTCTATGTAAGAAAATAAAAGTGAGTCAATGGTCAGACAAATTTGAACAAAAAATTATGAAATAAAATCTTCCCCCCTCCCTCCGCTTTCCTTTTCAGCCTCATTTTGGAACTGAATGTTACCAATCCTTGAAAGAAAGCCAAAATTCAATATTGTGCTGATGGGAACATGAATAATGTATGAAGAGACACTTCAAATAGTGTATAAATTCTGAAGCACAGAAAATCTAACAAGACTGTACCAAAGGCTCTGTAAAAGTTACAGCAGAGCCAACTGGTCATACCAAAAGTACTCATGGACCTGTCCCATCCCATTCAATACAGCAGTCAATAGATGACATGCAAAGATTTCTTTGCTAAAAAGTACTGTGACCCCAGTAAGTCAAAACATGATATTAAAGGCTGTGAATTTAGAAGCAAAAGTGCATGTTTTAACAAAAATCATACATGCAAAGATATTCTAAAGCAGTATATATATATATTTTTTCTTCAAGAGCCCATATATGTCCTACTGGGGACTTGAATGCAGTCCCAATACTAATGGAACTTAAAATGATGACTAAAATTTCACTGATGCAGAAAACCTCAGACAACTGAGAAATCTTAGAATTGTATGAATTTCTGAAGCCTATATCTTTTTTTTTATTATTATTTCTTTCTTTCTTTCCTGTATTTTCTGTATTGCCAAAGGGTCACTCTGTTTCCAGTACCATTCCTTATCTTCTTGGTCTTCAAAAAATTCCTAATCATCAACTTGACCTGCTAAAAATCTTGAAGGGTGTCACTGGCTTATTTACTGAAGTAGTGGCATCCCTCAGTGTGATATGTGAAGGGAAGAACTGGCACTTAGAAGAACAATTTAAACTATAGCTGTAGAGAAATTGCCTCAGATTAGGACTGGTTATTTGCTCCAAAGTGTTTTTTTGTTTGTTTGGTCGGTTTTTTTGGTTGGTTGTTTTTTTTTTTTTCCCCTGAAATTTAAGATACAGAGTAACACACCTGTAGGGAAAACAGAGGCCCTTTCTCTCCTTAGCTCCTAAACTTCCACAGTAACATATGGATAAATCTTCCAGACTCACGTACTTGAACAGATGTATATCAGATGTATATTTTATGTTTTACACCATATGAGTTTTTCACTAACACATGTTTTAAATCTGGTTAGCTGTATACCTATAATGGGGTAAGTGAGCATCTTGGGATAAAATTCAGGTCTCCATTTATGGAAATTATAAAAATAGTCCCAAACACATTTTTTTTTTTTTTTTTTTTAGAAGAGGATGCAAAATGTTCCAAAAATAAGAATTCGACTTGTTGATAGACTTTAGGGAAAACAATAAACCATTTAAGCTAAGCAACACAGTAGTGACATTCACACTTTGCACTAAATATGGAATTGGAGCTTTCATCAGACTTCCTGAGACTAAATTGCATTGCTCCCTATAAATTACAACTCCAGTAGAAGATGAACACTCAGACAGGAAAACAGGTGAATATGAAGCTGTGCCTGTGTTCTCCAGACCTTAGACTCGCTGCATAGAAATTACATGAAAATATATATATATATATATAAAGAGAGAGAGAGTAAGAAATGGAAAAAAATATGCACTGCAAAACATTGGTACTCAATCCCACATACACTCATGAACATACATGTACACATACATGTACACAAACATATGTACACTGATAAGCACAGCTTATTTAAGGACTAGCCAAATTCACTGCTACATAGCTTATAGCAACTCTCTGGCTCCTAGGAAAAGGGATGACTGAGGCACATTATTTCCTAGGGCAACCCTTGCTGCAACACAATATGTTGTAACATCTTTGTCTGAAGGCTATGCCTAAAGGCAGACTGGAGACCTATGAAAACAGATGCAAGTAGTATTGTAAATATTGTGGTCTTTCACAAGATATTACTCAAACACAACAGACAAGTAAAAATCAGGAATGTCAAAAAACAGAGGTGAATACATGTGAAACACAAGGGTGGACATAGGCAGCAAATTAGGAAGCCAACTGATAATAATTGTGATCAAAACTGAACGATGATTGTAGCATCAGATTCACAAAACTGTCAGTGAGGGTCAGGAGCTGTTTCCTTTATAAACGGTGTCACTCACCATTCTACTATTCATCTGTTTTCGCTCACTGTAGGCTGAAACTTGGCGTGCGCACAATCAGCCCAAATGCAAATCTGTCTCTAAAAATGACTTAAATGGGTTATGCCAAATTTAGTGCTGAAACAGTAAAAATAATAATTTGAGTATGGTTACATATTGGCTGACAATAGTTATATGACTGCGAATCAAATGAAGATTCAAAAGTTCTGAAATACAGTAGCCAGAAAGTGCACAAAACACAGAACAATTTACATCATGTCTATTAATCACAATACAGAAAAAGAAATTCAGATTTTCCCTTTCCTCCACACAGTAAAAATAATTTACCAATTACATTAGAATTGATATCAAATTCTGCCATTTTCCTCTCTAAGCAGTGGCCAAGAATTACAAAATTATAGAATAACTGAAGCTGGAAGAGACCTTGGAAGTCTGGCTCCCACTCAAAGAAGGACCAACTCCACAGTTGGGCAAGTAGTGCAGACTCACAGATTAGATACAAACTAAAGTATTATTTAATGACAAAACTGGACCTAAGGACAGAAAACAATGGAAGAGCAGCCTTGGAGCATTCCTGCTTTTGAGAGGTGAGAGGTCCAACATCAGCTTGCTGCTGGCTTCCCAAATACCCAAACTTTGGGCCTAAGTCTTCTCTCATTTACACCAAGGTACATTTATATTTAATACAGTGCAGTAATTAGTGCAATGTAGTTGTGTGGGAGCAGAGACAAATGCAGTTGTTTTCTGTTACTTTCAGTTGAAACTTTTGCTAAGTCCCTTGTGTATAAAGCACAGCTTTCCACCTTGTGTGTTTCAAAAGCATTTGCACAGGATGACAGAAAGAAGTTATTTTCAAGACTTCTTTAAGATTCCCAGCTCCCTTTTTTTCCTGTTGCTTTCCATTCTTTACTGGTTGGGAAAATAATGGACTCCTAAAAAAATTACCAAATAGGGAATAGGATGTGATTCAGGCTTTCAAAAAGAGCTTAATGCTAGAATAATTATTTAGAATAAACCAAAGTTAGCATGTTTAAAGAATTGTTCATTTTATTGAAACTGCCCACTTCTGTAGCTCGCTCTCACCACATTTTCAAGCCCTTTGTAGCATCTTGGAAAGAAAGGAAAAAATGTATTCTTTTTTTTTTTGTTATTACTATAAACATTGAAAGCACAGAAAGTTCAAGACTTACCTTACCCCAGCACACATCAATTCCCAGTGCTCTTTACCATGTGAGAAAAAAGGCACCATTATCAAAAAAATATAAGGGGAAAATGCTAATGTATAAATAAACTCTATGTGCCTTTGAATACGAGGTTTATTTCTCCAGAGTCAGAGAGCCTGTGACAAATGACCACCATGCTTAATTGTTCATTTTCATCCAAGCAAGAAATTTGACTCATAATTTGTTATAAAGGAATAGTCCGATAGAAATGTTATTCAACAGCTAAAAGAATATGTTTGTCATCACTTGAGATACCAGCCAAACAGAATAATATAAATAGATTGAAAGACAAATAGATTGCCAGACTGGCATGTTGTCCTTTCACCAGTATCACACACATATATCAATTGGTGGCATATCTGATGTATTGCTAGGAAGGTCACAGTGTCCCAGATATTTATTACTTTCCACCAGTAAGATTCTGTTTTATTAAAATACCAGTGTCAACATCAGTTCTTAGGATTTTAAAATGTCCTGCCTTGGCATGGAACCACTTATTTAAGCTCTGACCTTGAATATTTATGTCATGCTCTGTTTTTCCAAAGCTAAATTATATTTAGCTCTGTTGTTGGCTCCTTTGTTTTGACTCATGTATGCTTTTAAGAAATGTGTGCAGAAAATGGTGGCAACAATACCAGATATTCATCTCTGTTGTGTTTAGAGTGTGTCCATTCAAGCACAAAGCCATAGAATGGCAAAAGTTAGAATAATTTCACAGCTGGGTCAGTAATCGTCTTCCAGTCACCTTCTCAAGGTGGACTTTTGCAGAGTAGAGTTGATACAAACAAACCACAGGAAACATGCAAGGTAAATCAAGCTTCTATCTTGCAGAGGCTCCAAGTGTAATAATAATAATAATAAAATAATAATAATAATAATAATAATAAAACTATCACATTATTACGGTATCTTCAGGAGGCGGCTACATTTGCTTAAAGACTCTATATTACTTCTTAGGTTTTCCTTTCCTCATAACAAAATGTCTGCTATCATGTATAAGTAAAAGGACCCTCCTCCATCCCCAAGCCATTACATTTGAAAGGATAAAATTAGTATTCTAAAGACTGAAACTAGCATTTTGGCCTTGCTTCCATTCCACTTTCCAGCTGATGTTAGTCCTCTAGCTCTCCCTCCATAGGCTTGCAGGGTCTCATTCCCAGTGTTTATTCAGGCTTTGTCCTTGGTTTGTGGATGTTTCTCTTTGACATCTTCTGATCCTTCTGCTTGTCCTGCGTACACACAGATATGCATAAGAACACTAAATAACATCCCCCAAATCCCATTATTTTAAATGATGATGAGTCTTATGTTTAAGATAGAGGTCACAGCTGTTCCAGTTAGTATATATTAAAGAGAAACTTGACCATTTCTTCTGTTCATCAGCAATGCAAACAGCAGCTACATTGCTTCAGTGAGGATTAGCTGAATTGGCAAATGCTTTGGAGATATAAAATGTGCTATAAAAATTGTGTATATTTGCCTAGTGGTAGCTCCATCCTCCCTCCAAACTAATGATTTTAGCCTGTTTTTAAATCTCACTATAGGGTAGTCTGTTCGTCTAATGATAGACAATTGGTGTACAACATATATTAAGGAAGACAGAATATATAATTACAGAATGTACAATGGTCTTACATCTTCATTAACATTTAGAGAAAAATATGAAAAAATAATAGACATTCTCCTTGTTTTTTAAAGGAATGATTTACGAAAATATTTTGATACTCTTCATGAAGAACTAAACAAAATCTTCTCTTGCCTGTTATTTTAATAGATGAGTCCCAGCTGTGTCTTACTAAATATTGCAGAACATCTTTATGGCAGCTTTTTACTGATAACCTGTCTATCCCTGTTTATTGGTGGTTTGTGTGGTTGAAAAAGTGTTGAAAATTATGTTACAAGTCCAGCCAGGTATCTGCTCCATGTTTGCAGTTCTCTTTGTGTTAAATACACATGAGATGTTGGATGTTTGTCCCTGAGTGGGAGCAAGCAGCAACAGCTCTAGAAAAGTGTGAAAGTTGAATTATGAAGTGCCAGTTCCATGCTATCCTCCCTGTCACTAAATAGGAAATTCTTCACTGCTGGTGCTCTGAAGCGAGCAGACTCGTTGTGGAAGAACAAGCTAGAAACTGGTCCTTTCCCTCTCATGAATCCCTGCAACTTCGCTGACAGCACTCAAGCAGAGAAGTAGCAGCACTGTCTGTGAATATTGCCCCTACACTATAAGTGGCAGAAGGTTGAGGATTACTGTGGCATAAGAAGACCATGCAATGCTATAGAGTGCACAGTCATATGGATTACCATGGGCTGTCTGCAGATGCATGTTGGCTGCTAATATCTGTGAACACCAAAGGGAAAAGACGTTTTGCAATCCATTGAACCAACCACAAGAGCACTGTAAGGTTCAACTAAGTCGCCTGGAAAAAGTTTCTAATCTGGTAATTATAACCCACAAAGGGTTTAATTTGATAATAGTTCACTTAAAGTCAGCTTAGTTTGTTTCACATTTGAGCTTGGCTCATTCCATGTGTGGATTTACAGCCCTGATAAAATGGTGTGCCATCAACGTGCAACTTTTAAAGCTGTGCTGATGTCCTTTAGGTAAAACAAATTACAAAAACAGATGTTGCAAGGTGCAAAGCTAATAGCATACAGATTTTGAGATTCACTCATCAGAAGCGCAAAGGCCACCTTCTGTTACATCAATTATACTGTCAATTGAGACCAGTGTTATTGAAGATTCACACAGGAACAAAATCTGCCCCCAAATTTTTCACATCAATTAGTGAAAAGTTGATAGAAGAAATTTGTTATCTGTTCTGCTCATTTCCAGGTCGCTTTTCTGTAAATGCAAAGCATCCAGTTTATTTTATAACAACTTTGAAATATCTGCACATAGTTACTGAAGATGAAAATCCATCACAATATCCTGTCACCACAAAGTTTTAGTATTCTGCCATGTGTTTTCCTTGCCCAAGTAATATTTTTGTATGCCATTTGTCTCAAAGAACGCACAAGATAGACGTTTGTCTTTATCTCCACTGATAATGTACTCAAATCAGCTTATTGTGCTTCTGACATACCTATGTCTAATTCTGTGTTCTCATTTCCAGAATCCATTAGTAAAATTTATTTGCATTAGCCTTGCAGCAGTGCTCTATTATTTCAAGTAAGTAGGAACTCTACCAAGACTTTGATTAGGGAGATCATCCCTTTCATGATCTTTAACTTTCCTCAGACAACTCCTCTATAACTTTGCCTTAGTTGTTTATAGGTCTGTATGAGAGACGGGATAAGTTAGGATCAGATCTGTAAGCCAGTTAGTTACAAATTGAGGAGAGCTGCCTGGGCATTTAAGGAATAGGGGAGTGATAGCGATTGTGCAAAATCAAATCTACCAGGAAACAGCTTAGTTCAAAATATTTTCATTTAACAATTACAAGCCAACTTTTCTTTCTGACAATTTAAAGGAAAAAATTATTTTTATTACAAAATGTATTTAATACTGCAAAGAAAAAAAAAGCATTTCACTTTGCCTGGGATATTGTTTTCTGGTTGTTAATTCTTCACCTTTTTAATATTTTTATTGTTTCTCTAATTTAGAGCGGGGGAGGGAACAAGCAACACAGATCTCCTGAGAGATTTTTCTATTTACTTTCTATTTACTTTGGGCTTTTCAGGGTGAGAAAGAGACAATGCTGAACTCAGTGGACATTGATTTCCTACTTGATCCCATGTGACAGCTCTGATTTCTTAATACAATTTTTCCCCATCATTAGAACAGAGAAAGTCTGTAAACCCTGAAAATGGAAGAAATACAACCTCTCCACTGTGGTATATCTGAGACAGAGAAAAGACCCCTAAGGAAGTCTGGGCTTTATGTCTGCAGATGAAGTGTGGAAGAGCAGGATTTCCTTGATATACAGAGGTAAAATAGTTGGACCTCAGGCATGCTGCCAACTGATCAATAGCAGATTAGGGCAACTGCCTTTCAGAGCACAGTCAAAGGACTTTTCCATACTACCCAAGCACCTTTCATTCTGGTACCTGTCTGAAGGGCTGGAGCAAACCCACAGAGTAAGTTTACAATTTCAAGAATGTGGCTTGCCACACTCAAAAGTTCTACAAAAACTTCTTATTATTTAAATCACCACCAGAATGTGATCCTGCCACTCAGGAATTATTTACTTTTGTCAATAATGTTCTTTGAAATGCAACGGCCTGCCATTATTCTGAGGTATTTTTCATATCCATGTATCTTCTTTCAAGAATTCTGTCTACAATTCATGACATCCCTTAATTGAATTTTTAATCAGGAATAATTTAAATTTATGAATACAGAGGAAATAGATAGCCAGTCTGAAAGACAGATAAGAAAATTCTCGCAAAGATCTGTGTTGTTAGTAAAAGTAGAAAGAGACTTGCGAAGACACTGAGGTGTGACCATAGATAACTATTATGATATAACAAATTTTATGAGATGCAGAGCAGAAACTGTGGGAACCTGAGTATGAGATTTGATATTTCCCAGAAGTCCTATGACATTATGCAAAAAATGTTTTATGGAGTGGTGTGTGGACAGTACAGACAAGCAGGGAAAAGTTCTGCAAAGCAAAGATCTGCAACATCAAGATGCAGAGTTTAGAGTTTTGCTACAGTCAACAGGAGGAAGCAGGTAATTCTAGATAACAAATCCTCTTGAAATGGATTCCTGCAGAAGACCAGATCTGTCATGCTCTGGGAGTGATGCAGAAATATGTTATAGCCTTCTAAAGATAGGTGAGATATATTCCACCTACTTGTGGTGAAATATATACTCAGGAACTGACAAGGCTTTTCATGGTGAAGACTCCTATCAGCAGTAAAAGTATCCAAGAGTATAAGTGCTTTGACTGTGGATGAATGTCTTGCTCCAAAGCTGAGAGAGACACAGTTTTTAACTTCACCATTGCCTGATTTATACCTTCTGGTATTAAATGCAGATATTTCTTTAGTATTTATTTAAGCTACGGCTGGTTCATTTTAAGGTTAAATAAACAGTTCTTACTGCATCTGTTACCTTCACACTCTTGGCTATTGATAACTAATAAATATGCACTGAAAAATAAACACATAATAAATGGAGGAACGAGACTTTTTAATCAATATGCTTGACAAACTGCATTTCACTCCCAAAATATTAAAATAAATAGGGAAGGGGGTGGAAGAGCATGAAAGGCCCTTCCCCTCCTTTCATTGAACAAACCAATCTACTCACAGATATATTACAGAAAGAACTAAAATTATTCCAGGTTCTCTTATTTTGATTGCTTTATGGTGAAAATACCTCATCTCTACTACTAATGTCTATAAACAAAAACTCATAAAAACAGCCATTTAAAAGTAAAAAAAAAAAAAAAAAGATGCAAATACAGACTGGAAAGTATCTATGCTTTGCATCACAAGATGATACATATGTTTTTATCCTACCTATGACATTTGTATTTTTCAGGAATGTCCGTATATGTAGTGACTCTCAAAACTGCTACTTCTTTTCATGAAAGATATGGTTTCTATTTGGCATTTGGTACCTAAGCATGGTTGCTTTGCTCACACCTAGTCCCACGACAACCGAGGGCCAGATTTTCCTTTCAGTGGCTCTGGTAACACTCTAGAGTAAGTTAATTGACTTTGGTTCAGATGTACAGATTAACTAGGTCATAACCTACCCCAGTGGGACTGCTAAAATGATCAGAGAAAGCAGTACCGTTATAGCCTGCACAATTAAAAAGCCGTTTCATTTTTTTCTCCTTTAAATTTAAGAAAAGAATGTTATTTCGTAATGAAAGCAAAAAAAAAAAAAAAAAAAAACAGCACCAGTGATGCTGCTATTCCCTTTTCCTTTATTCTACTTCACTCTTTCATGGTAATATTTCCTATACTGAAGGAAGGAACATCCCTGTTGGTTTCTGCTGTGAATGTTCCCTAGCATTGACAAAAGCAGGATTCTTCCTGCATATCTACTTCATTCCATAAATTCAGCTCACTTGTATCGACACGAACAAGCAATTTAGTAAGCTGTGCTTTATCTGAGTTATATAATTTGATACCCTTAAAGTTACAAAATGGACTGAGAATGATTAATATAATACCAGGCATTTCACTAACATAACTGAATGTTGCAATATTAATGTTCAAAATCAAATTAGAGGTACAACATGTATCATGAATATCAAAGGAATAATGATCAAGTCCTCCATGTAAAGTGTTATTCATTACATTTAATCAACAGTGGTCTATAATCTGAGTGCATAAGCATCATTTAACTACAGAGTTCAAGATGCAGTTCTGAATATGATTTCATTACTTATTTTTCTGTCTACCCTTTGGATTTACCACCTACTCATCATTATTAAGCCACCATTCTACAACTCCAGGCAATTTCATTGTTTTAATATGAAGTTATAGAAATATTCTTTGCTACCTTTGTTGCTTAATCTGATTGAAGGCACAGCTTAAGTGTGACTGAAAAGCAAATTTTTCAGTACATGAGTCCTGACACTTAGAACCAGAGAAATACAAATCCTCCTAGTGCTACCACCCTCAGCCTGGTAAATGTTAACTCCTGCCACAAAGAAGAAAGTCACAGGCCGTTCACATCTGTGGTGGGTAGTAATAGTATCTAATAGTATTTAAAACACCTTCTTGGGTTTAACCCAACATCCATCCTCTACAGAGTAGCTGTGGAAGAGCTGGGAAAAATAAAAGACTGCTCTCTTGTTCTGGCAACCTAAGGTTTCCTCAGTCAGAGTCTTAATATGTTCCCTCTGAGTTCCACTGCTGAAATGTGCCGTTAAATCTTGGGCAAATCTGACCCTCAGATGTGAGCAGATCTTGTTTCATCCTGAAGGTGATAGTAATGAAGCTTTAGACACCTTCACTGTTGACCGGGATTGTGGCAAACTGTACTAATAATCCATAAAAATTATTGTTATTGGATGAATATTCTATCTCAGCTTGTGGTCTTTCCATAGTGATGAGTAGACATGTAGGGGTGTATTTGTATGTAACTAAAATTGTGACCACAGGCATGGGAGGAAGGAAATGACAAAAAAAAAAAAGGGTTAGTCTCTCTTAGCAGCATATAAAAATGTATGGGTAACAGTACCCATTTAGTAAATGCTAAGTTAATCCTTTCATAATGTAGGGCAAAGACAACTACCAAACCACCTGTGTATATCTATAGTGAGTACTGGCCTGAGAAAATCCTTTTCTCAAAAACAAAAGATGAAATCATTGCCTTATTCTCCCACATGATAGACTCTGCTTTTATAATGATTGCTACAAATCAACTTTTTATTAATTATAGGTGTGATTATGCTTGATTGCATTCACCTAGTGTCTCGGCAGACCAGCCAGGAATTTCTCTGACTACAGCTGTCCTTGTGCATTTGGTATAAAGAAAAGACAGCCCTGGTCCCTGGCAGTCCCAGCATATGACGAGAAGCAGCAGGCGCCTATGAGAAACAGATGAGAAAACATTGAAGCGTTCAAGATCGTAGGATGGCAGCTAACTCGTCCTGCTTCTTGCCCTGGTGGCTCTTTGTGGTTGAGTTGTCTACTTCCTTCACCATCCCATCGACTTTGGGTCTCTGTGTGGAGAGGGAAGCAACTTCTCAGTGAGCACTGGCTGGCTGAGCTGCATTCCAAGTGCTAGAACTCTCTGGGATTCCAAGAGCAGTGCAGAAAAAAAGCCACAAGCACCTTTCTCCTTGTTGAAGAATCCATGTAGAGAGTTGCAAAACTACCTGTATCAAGTTTACTTCTTAACACATATTTACAAGTTAAAAATCCTAAGGGTAAAACCCTTTTTTGCACATACTGCTTTAGAAGAAAAAGAAAAAAAGACAACAGAAGCCATATGTTATTGGCGTCTTCTAGTGTTCACCTCTTACCACGAGTGTTTTGGCATTTGTGTAATTTATTTTTAATAGTACTTACAACAAAAACATTTTCCCAAACATCTCCTCGGTATACTTTGCCACTAGCTCTCTCAGAAATAAGTGCTATGCCACTGACTCAAAAATATTTCTAAGGTTTGGAGATAAAATGGACTATCGACAGTTAACTTATTTTAGAAAATACATGTTCATGTCTATCAGTACATCTGCTGGACATGTTTCAGCTGACAACAAAAAATAATGTTTAAGCCATAAGGATCTGTTCAAGATGAAATGGCTGTACATAGACATCTCATTACAACTGGGGTCAGGTTGTTTTGGCATGGTTCTCATCACAGAGCCTCCATTGTAGAAGAAACAGGAAAATCAGAGGAGAGGACGACATACAAAAGTATTGATTGCAGTGATTTTTGGCAAATATTGGGCTGGTTTTACCTTCTTAAGCCAATATTTGGGAAGCGGTCGTGATTAGCCTTTGTATGTTTCTCTGTCCACAAATAACAAGCCCAGAGATTTATGTGCTTGCAGTTGTCTAGTATCAACAAATCAAAAGTGAAAACAAATACCATGGTTGAATGATTCCTACTTCTTTTTATGCCAGCTGAGAAGTCATGCACAGAGCGCGTGAAAGCAACTCAGTGACACGTGCGTGAAGCACAGTTTGTAACCCGAGGGTCTGACCATCATAGACTTCCTGCAGTATGTTACATCTGACCCAGGAACATTTAACATTCAGTTCATCTAGTTTCCAGCCTTTAGCAAGATATCCATTTAAATATATATTTGTATATCCTTATAGAGTGGGAAGTCTCATCAATGCCTCAAAAGATAAAAATCTATTTACAGAGATTGTCATAAGAACTTTAGTGAGACAAGCTAGTACTTTCTTCATTATTTCTGGAAAAAAAATCTTAAAGCATTAATTCCCTGTACTTTTCAATAGCAAGATTTCATGGCTGTGCATTTCTTTCACCCTGACAAATGTTACCAGCAATGTGCATCCTTGCTGTAATTACTTTTGAAAGGAGAGCAGACATGCAAATTGCCATTTGCTCTCAGTGGATTATCGAGGCTCGGGCTTGCTACATAATGAGTGGAAAAGTTGCCACTGATCCTACAGTGTATCAAACAAACTGGCCAAATCTAACTCACAATGAGGGTGATGGGCGTTTGGTGGAGATCTGCAAGGATTTCAAATATGTATTTTCTCAGTAAGGACAAATCTGCATAATTCAGTCAGATGCTGCTCTGTTCCTCTGTGTGGATTGCCGGGTCATTATCCATCATATTAGAATCTCAGCCGAAACACAGAACAAAACAAAGACAAAAAAGAAAAAAAAAAGAAAAAGAAAAAAAAGAAAGAGAGAGGCAAAATAAAGGTTATACAAGACTAGTGGCCAGGCCGGGAGTGATGCTCTTACCACTTTCCTAACTATTGGATAAGACGAGGCTATGAATTCCAGCAATAAGTTCTCAGAAAACCTTGGCATGTAACACAATATACTTTCAAGTACCTGTACAAAATGTACATCAGCTTTTATTTTTATTAATGTAATAAATTAGCTAAGACTAAATGTCTTAAAATGGACTTTCAGGTTAAAGTCACTGTTATGACAGGAAGCCATTGTGCTTGGTAGCAGGACGTAGGCTGAGCTGGAAATGACTCTTGAACATTTCCTTTACCCTGTGTCTGAGGAACTGCAAAGATAAATTACCAGGGGAAATCTGAAATCTATGCAATATGTATCTCTTTTATGCTTTAATATTACTCCTCTGTGAATTCTTTTAATTCTCATCCTTTTAATTTTGTGTTCAGACTGCAAGTATACCAAATATATAAAACCAGAGCCTCCTGTGGCTTTCTTTTATAAGCTCTCTCCCACAGGGAACTGCTTGTCCATGACTAGAACCCATAGGTGCTACAACACTACAGAAGAGTACGCCAAGTACTTCAAGTTGTACTTTGATTTCTTTTGGACCTTGGGTCTGCTGAGGGCTGAGATATATTAACTTGGCTAAATAAATGTCTTCTCGATTCAAGTTGCCACATCCAGACAGCCTGGAGTGGAACCTATTCAAGCAGATATCCTAATATTGATGGCATTGCGGTATTGAAGCACTTTCCAAGAAGGACCACATAAAGGATGCCATCCCAAGCTCAGACAAACTAGTAACAACAAATATAGGTGGTAAAAATTAGTTGTTTTTATGTATTCAATCAAGGAGAGGCTCACCTCACTTTAATGATGAAATATCATGTTTATTTAAAAAATATGTGTAAGGATAATGTACGAACTTAACCAGCCAGCAGTGTTCAAAAGTCAATGCAAACACTACAGTGAGAGTTACAAATTAACATAGGTAACCAGTAAATCAGACCAATGGAAAAGCTGCCTTTCACAACCATTCCACTTCTGGGAAGGCTTCATCAATCTTTTCCAAATCCATGCCAATTAAAAATAAAACAAATGTTTCATTAAAACTCCCAATGTGTTTGTTAAACAAGAACAAGAAACTGTAGGATACATAATGATATGTAACTCAGCGTGGCAACTTGCTCTAAGGGATTTGGCCTGCAGTTGTAGGGCTGGTCCTCACCATGTACGGCAAATTAAGCTTGCGTTGCTAGCTATCGCATAACAACAACCTCAGCAGCTTTTCATCCAAAAAAATATTTTTTTTCAGGCCTTGGCCTCAACTGCAACACATTTTGTATTTCAAAATAGTAATTCAAAAACTGGGAATGTGAGGATAGCCTGATCACTCAGAACTTCAGCAATGAAAATGTGGAAAGGCCATTGTATTAAAAAATAGTTAAATAAAATGGCTTGTTTTGACAGAAATAGAAAATATGACTCAGATAGAGGAAAGAGCTCTTTGCCCTTTAAAATCTCACTCTTGCTTTCCCTCTTCCTCTCACACAGGAGCCTTTCAGGGAGAGTCTGGTAATGCTGCATTATTGATGTGATACAGGTCTCCAGTGGAAACAGATGTGATATGTTTGGTTTTCTCTGATAGTCTGGGCTGAACACAAAGCAAATTACTGAACGTCAGAAGACTCAGGTTTGATGAGAGTGTTCAAAGCACACCTCTAAAAGGAATTCTTAAATAATAAATCTTAAATTTCAAGCCTGTTGAATAACAAAAAGTTATATATGTTCTAAAGGAAATGTGCCTCAAGTGATTTTGTTGAGACAAACCACAACTGAGATTAAAATGCATATGTGCTGCTTTAGGCTTTGTTTGTTCTCAGACCAGACATTGTTAGCTGGAGTCAGAAGCATGCAATAGCACAGTCTGAAAGAAAACTGACTACTCACAGTGTCTTCTACAACTTTTTTTCACCCTGTCCTTTACTTCAAATACCCTGGTTTGACACCATGAAGACCCCCCTTTTTCCCCCTTAGTTTCTGGATGGCAGTTGCGCAAAGCACAATCTTGGTCAAGCAGAGGTAGAAGAGAGCTATTTGAGCCCAGATCGGACCACACTTCAGCTTTGAGAGGGATCTAGGGCAGGTGCAAAGAGGCAGGGTCAGTGTATCCACCCGGGAAAACCATGCAACATATGTTAGGAGCAAAACTGAACTGCAGGAGTTCTCTGTATTTGCTGTGATTCCAGTTTCCACCTGCCACTACGAGCTCATGGGCTTCTAGCAAGAGACTGCTAAAGTGATCAACAGTAGTCGCTGACCGTAAATAAGATTTTTCTTATTTATGTGATGGGAAATGCTTGATGATATCTCACTCATGATAGCTTCATATTGCTTCAATTTAATCAGAATTTTCACAAAAAGGCTCAGAGCAAAATATTGCTTCCTTGCCTCTACTGAAAACATCAGCATTGCCAGGCTGACTCTCACATCTCAACTGTGGCTTTCTTCTTTCTTCCTTTATTACTTTCTTCATTTTTCAGCCATTTCTCAACTATCTTCCTAGCCATTCTTACAACTTGGGGAAAAAGAAAGTCTTGATCTCACCATATTTGTTGTTTCCCTTTTCAAAAACAGTGTGTTTTCATTTGAGAAGCATGCTGTCCCTCACACTGGATTTAGCGAGCAAAGGCTGAGATCTAGCAATGAAGTTAGTGATAAATTATTGGTAGGGAGTAGAGATGCCTGCTCACTAGCACCCCATTGCTGACCTCCTGAAACAGAGATCCAGCAAAGCCCAGGAAGGATGAGGGCCAGGCTGCGAGATGGGACCTCAAGCATTCCAACAGAGTTCAGCAAATGTGAGACAACATCCCATGGAGGGTTACATCCAGAAGGGATGGGAAGGGGTGCCATTGCTCACTGACGGCCCCTCACCTGCTAAACCAGGGAGAAGTAGCTGCAGGGAACAAGCCTCCTGCTCCTTTCCTGGGCCCGGAGGGAACTGACGGGCAGAAGCGGGAAGGAGCCGCCTGCCTCCCTCCTCCCCGAGGAGGCCGGCAGCGGAACGGGACAGCGCAGCGCAGGAGAGGCGGTTGAGGACGGGACGGTTGAGGACGTGAGGGTTGAGGGCGGGGCAGGGCGCGGCCGTTGAGGGCGGGACGGTTGAGGGCGGGGCAGGGCGCGGC
>VWPW01009177.1:294419-305192 GCA_013389825.1 Crypturellus undulatus | reverse complement strand
CGGCCCAGCCCCGCCGCCCGCCCGCCCGGGGCCGTGAGGAGCGGCGAGGCGGCGGCGGGGCGGGAGCCGTGCGGGGATGCCTGCTCGGGCCGGAAAGTTTCTTCTCCGCGGTGGCTCTGCCGCTTCCAGCGCCGGCTTCTTCCCGGTCTTCCTCGGTGAGTGAGCGCGTCCCCGCCGCGGCTGCACCGCTGCCATTTTGAGCAGTAGTTTTGCCCGCGCACTTACCCCCTCGGCCGATACCTCGGCGGGGCGACCCTGCAGATCCCCGGGCGCCACTGTCCTCGGAGAAGCCAAGCAGCTCTCCGGGCAGCTCCTCTCCGGGGGTGCCTAGGCACGGAGCCGGCCAGGCTTAGCTTCTCCGAAGGGTGGCAGCTGCCCGCTAGAAACCCCCTCGAGAAACATCTCCCGGCAAGTGCCCTGCGGCCCAATACCAAAAATATCTTATTTCCCCCACCTGCCCACAGCCTGAGCTCTCGGCGAAGTTGCTGAAGCCGCAGCAAGCCTCGTTGTTCGCCGATACGCGGGCGCTAATTCCGGCTGCTCGCGGCCCGGAGAGCAAGAGTTAAACCGGTCTCTCGTCGTGTGCTCAAGCGAGTGACCGGCTTAGCGTTAAAATTGTGCTCGGCTCTCGACGAGCAGCCCTGACATAATCTTGGAGCTAATCTTTAATCTAGTCGAAACACACACGCACACACACACAAAAAAAAAAACGGTCCTGGGGGGCTTGTTTAAGGAGGTGAAATCTGTTTGTCTGTTTCTAGCGGTTGCCTTCAGTTCATATGAAATGTGATTTCTGCCCATAGCCTTGAAAAGCCTCTCCGAGTCTTGGGTTATTCTATTAGATTGCAATCATTAATAACTGCCAGTGATCTTCTCATCCTCTCCATCACATGCTATCCCTCCTTTCCCCTGTATTGAAAAACTAAGTACTGAGTGAGACTGATCTGCAAAGATTGCTTAGGGATGATTACTGATGATTGCATCTGGTTTTGATGGGCTAGAGGAGACGGGTTCCTTTTTAGTGGGGCAGTAGAAAGAATGAGATCAACAAATCGGCAATTAAAGCAGATCAGGGTCTGATAATTGCCCTTCTGAACAGCCAAAGACATCCTTAAAGACAAAAAAAAGAAGGGGGGGGGGCAAATAAATAGTTTGACAGTAGGAAAGAGAAGACAAGTCTCTGCTCTTTGTTTTAAGCGGTAATACCTTAGAGAGTAATTAAACAATGTCCTTAGTGATAATACTGCCCATTTACCAGGAAATACAGACAGAGCAAATGGGACACGGCACTGCTGCATCTGGGGCAAATCTGGGAAGAGAAAAGAAACAAAATGTAAAAGCTGATGATTGGGGAAGGGGGGGTAAGGTTGCTGTAGATGCTTGCCTAGTCGCCTCGCAATACACTGAATTAAACTTTATGAACCATACTATATTTATTGCTGCTGTCTTTCTCTAAAACAAATAAAAAGGCAAACACTTAAAAAGAGATCGGGGGATAGAAAACCCCTGCTCAGTAGAATGAAAATCTTCAAAAAAATAATTATAACAGTGCAAAAATTTTCTGTATTATGCATTTCTTTTGTAGCCCAAATCACTGAAAACACAGATGACTCCCAAGGGTCCAGTAAAATAAAGCAATAAATGCTGAGTGTTTGGTGTTGTCAGCTTTCTTATAGGAAATCAGTGCTATTTCTCGAGGGTGCAAACAAGGGTTCTCTCCTCCTTTAATAAAATTTGACATGCTGTGTTTTACCTACCAGCCACTGTCTTCCATTTCTGGAGACGGGGGGAATTCGTTAATGTTACATAACAGTTACCTTGAACATTACACATGTTTCCAAATCAGGCAGCTGTCCGGCTGATGTACCCAGGCTATAGACAGAAGATGTTTTTATACAATATTGCAGATAAAATGTAAATGAAATGACTTTGGAAAAAAACTTTTACACAGTACTGCTCTTTGGATATTAAAATGTTCCCCTTGTGGGTGTTTTTTCTTTGTTTCAGTAATACCTTTCCCATTTCTCCCCCCCAAATACACAAAAAGATAAATAATGTGTTTAACCCCCTCTCCCTTAGCAAAAGTATAATAAAAAGAAGGATCTCTATAGATCAAGCACACTGATTTCCTGCTTTTATTTTCCATTTCTCCTCAAATCCCACTCCTGTGATATAACTAACACCACAACATAATCCAAGGCCCCACTAGGGAAGACGGCTAAAATGTAGGGAATCAGTCAGCATCTTGTCTTCCTGGTACCTTGCAAGCTCCTTTTGAGAGCAGGGGCTTCATTTTCTGTTTGGGTGCATCAGCTACTACCACTCCCTTTATTCTTTACTGAAACCTAAAGAATTCAGTTAGTGATGGAACGAAGCTGCTGATTTTTTTTTTTGCCTTCTCCATCTGTCACTTGCTCACACACTGGAGTTGTAGGTGTGAGGGAGGTCAGCCTGTTGGTGTCACCACCCCCTGTACACACACTCACACACATACACACATGACATGCTTGCTGAGGATTTTAGCTAGCAGAAGTTTGAAGGAGCAACAGGAAACAGACACCTCTTGCACTGCTCCTGGTTCTCACTTTTTTTTCTTCTCACCACAGAAGCTGGAGCGGTGCCCTGGGTAACCAGCCATGATTGCCACTGGCGGCCTCCTGAGGATCTCAGCTAGGAAACAGGACCCCTTACGGCCCCAAAGTCAAGTCCCCAAACGCAAACGCAAAGCCAAAAAGAAGCGCAAGAACGACGTGGTGGTTGTGAAGGGCAAGCTCAAGCTGTGCTCCCTCTCGGGGCTCATTGCCCTCTGCGGGATCCTGGTGCTGCTGGTGGGCATCGCCTTGGCGGTGGTGGGCTACTGGCCGAAGCCTAGCCACGTGTACAGAGAAGGCAGTCTCAGTGGGAACAGACACCTGTTGCCGCAGGGGGGCACCTCCAGGAACAACTCCTGGAGCCAGACATCTTCACATCCAGAAACACCCCCCGGAGCCAACTCGTCCACTACTGGCAACATGTGGGGGTCCCCGCTGTCCCCTACAACGTCCTCATCTCCCCAGGCCTCCACCAGTTTCCTCTTTCGTCTCTTCTCGGGCTACCTGCATTCGGACAAGCTGAAAGTGCTGGGCCCTCTCATCATGGGCATCGGTATCTTCCTCTTCATCTGTGCCAATGCAGTGCTACATGAAAACCGTGACAAGAAGACAAAGATCATCAACCTGCGTGACCTCTATTCCACGGTCATCGATGCCCACAGCCTGCGGGCCAAGGATGGGGGTGCCCCGGCCGCAGCCCCCCTCAATGGCTTTGTCAACTATATGCAGGCCCGGGGCCTGGAGCTTAAGCCCGGCAGTGAGGGCCTGGGTGCCACGGCCATGCTTGCCAAGAGCTCCTGGCCTCCAGGGCTCAGCGTGTCCCTCTCCCCACCTGAGCGGGCATCGTCGCCGCGGCGTTCCTCCTTCTGCAGCCCGCCACAAGCGCCCAGCCTGGCGGAGGCCGTGTACAGCATTTACCGTGAGCGGGCGGCCCTTGCTGGCCGCCCCCTCGCCAGTCCGCCCTGCAGCCCCCCGGAGAGCTGGGGCAGGCACAGCACAGCCAGCTCCATCGTGGGCTCCTCGCTCAGCACCTTCACACTCCTGCCCCTGAAGCAGGGGGGTGGAGCAGGGTGCTGGCAGAGGCCCCCTGGTGAGCGAGGAGCCCGTGAGATCCCACGGGGGGAATTTGAGCTGAGCCTCACTGACCTCAGTAGCAGCTATGTGGACAGACTCTGCGGGACGGGGAGGCACAAGCTGGTCCTAAGGCGGCAGAGCACCAGCTGCCTGCCTGATGCCAGGCGCCCACTTTCTCCCGAGTCTCCTCAGTCCCCATCCATCAGCGGGGACCCGGACTCCAGCCTTTTGGTAAAGGCGTCTTCTAGCTACTCCAAATCTCTGGATCTGGAGGGATTTCCCCCCTCGACTCCCCCAGCTATCACCAGGATGGGTTCCCAGAGCTCCCAGTCTGAGCCTTCCAGCAGCAGCAATAAGGGCTACAGCCACCTGGAGGAGGCAGGCACCTCCTTGGAATCAGTTGCCAACACCTCAGCCAGTAAAATCCAGGACTGTGAGGAGGAGCCAGTCGAGCAGACTGCCCCCCTTGAGGCTACCAGCAAAGAACAACTGGGGGAGCAACCTCAGCAGGCTCAAAGACAGTACACAAATAAAGAGAAACTCTTTATGATTTCTAGGTCGCACACTGCGTTAGAGCTGGAGGATGGGGAGCTGGAGAGCACTGGCATCTAAACCAAGCAGAGAAGGCTCGAGAACACCTTGCAACCCTCCATACCTTCCCCCTCTATCTTCTTGTGGACTTAGGAAACCAACCAATATCCAAAGAGCTGCAGTATGTTGTCCTTAAAAGTTGAATTCAATAAATCCATCCTGTAGACGACTTCAGGAAGAAAAAAAAAGAAAATCCTTGCAGTCCGATTGTGATTGTATGTTCCATGCAAGCCAAATTGTATTAAATATCCACAGTTGAGTACGTTCTTTGGAAGAGTTTAATACAATTTTGGACAGTATAATTGTGCACTTTATTGTTTGATTTCCAAGTGCCCCTTCTTCTCCTCCAATTTCTTTCTTGCTGATATACCACTAACTGCTTGAAAACCACAGGCACCTTTTTATGCTCCAGGGCAACGTGGTCTACAGTTCAAGAAAGCTGAGCTCTCTCTTTGTTTTGGTTCAATTACTCTAAAAAGTTTGCAAGGCCTTAAGGATGACGTACCTTGACAAAGAATGAGTTTGTTTAAATTCTGGAAAAATGAGAACTTAGAAGAGACTGGAGCTGAACAGAGCTCTGGAATTTAGGTAAAACCATAACATTCCTGAATTCAAAATACCTACTACTACATGATACTTTATTAAGTATTATTGCATATGTATTGACTAATAGCATTAAAAGATTTTTTTTTAATAAAAAAAATACAAACAAAACTGCTACTCCAAAATAGTGCTTTATTTTGGTAAGTAATTTCAGATATCAGAAACTTTTGGGTTTATACTGTGAAAGATTAAAGTGATGCCACAAAGTCAATGGTTTACATTTCAGTGGATAATCATTCAGGATTAATTTCAAAAGAGAAACTACGCTTTAATTTTATCAGCAGATTGTATCTCCATATCTAACAGTAATTTATGACAGTTGAAAAATCTGAGATTTTGACATTCTAAGGAAAAAATTTATGAAGGTAACACCTATTGCTTCCTTTAGAACAGTAAAGGATCACCTTTAGAACAGTTTCTTTAAGCCTTTCTGCAGCTAAGCCTGCTATTTTGTGAGTACATATGCATAAGTTTAATTTTAAAGCACAGTGATAGTCCTGTCAATCACTTAGGAGCTGCCCCCCTGAAGTCAGTAGCAGTGTTTTCATGACTTCAGTGTGATGAGGATTTCTCCTGCATCTAAGAAGCAGTAAGCTGCCTGAAGGCTGGGGAATGTATATTCGCCAGTCAGATTTTTGCTAATTATTGTATTGCTTCATTTTAATGCAACACAACACACTTTATTGTCCAAAAAGGGTAGCTTTAAATGCTCTGAAAATGTTGTCAGTACTTCACATTTTATATATGGAGGTGACATTCCACTGCTGCACAATGAGAATTTGACATTAAACAAATATAATGTGCACATACTCCTTAGGCTTTCTTTTGCAATTAAACTTTTCATTATGGCTTCATGTTTTAAAACATGTAAGTGAAAAACAGTATCTACCATCTCAGAATTCTAAAACTAAGAAAACAGAAAGTGCTTGTCCTGTTGAGCAGTGGAGAGATCCAGATGGCAACATCTTTTCTCTTGTCAGTAGCAGCTAGCGAAATGACAGTATGAACATCATTACAGCATTGTTCCTATCAAGCTGCTAGCACACAGCTGGCAAAAAATATGCTTTAAAACTGCCTGGGCTGGAAGAGGATTGATTAGGCTTCGGATAATGTGGCTGGCCTGGTACTGCGAGAAGGCAGTTCAGCTGGAACTGACATTTGCACAGTTCTTTCCTTTTGGTTTCAAGTCTGCAGTGATTCTAAACTTCTGTTCTGTGCCTTTCCTATGATTTCTAGCAAGATTTATGAGAGGCATCTGAGTGGCATTACCTGATGCCGACAGAAATGTTAGTTATTTACACAGCTAAGGCTCCCTAGTTGTTACTCCATATGGAAATTTCTCACAGAGGTGCAGGGAAAAGAGGCCAGTCATGGAGAAGGGAGGAGAAGGGAGGAAGGGCTAGTTACAGGTTAACAGACTCGTCGTGCAGCAAGGCCACTTTTTATTTTATTCTGAGAGAAAACCTTTTTTTTTTTTTTTTTTTTTTTTTTTTAATTTGTATTTGTGTTCACTAGCTCTTTCTTTATTCACCTAAATCTACAGTTTGTGCTGGAAAAAAAAAAATCTTCTGGGTATTCCTTAGACTGAATTAATAGAAAGCAGTCTAGTAACTTTTGAGAGGTATAATTTTCTGCAAAGCTTTCTATCCATCTGAATTAAATATTATTTTTAATAGATAAAAGTATAGCCTTTTCCTGTTTTGTCAAAAAGCATGAAACATAAAATGTAGCTTGATTGATGACTGTTCATAACACAAGCTAGAGATCATTTGTACTGTATAACTTACTAAACAGAGAAAGTCTTCTCTCCTGTTGTTTCCCAAAACTCACTATTTTTGCAAATTTATTTATTAAAAGCATTTGTTGACAACTTTTGCAATAAATTTAAGGTCTGAAAAATTTCTTCAGGAATTAAAGATGAGCATGTTATTTTAACACACTAAAATCCAGTCCTTGAGCATCGGGGGCTCCTGTGCATGTTTGTGGTACCCCTGGGGAGGAGTACAGGGACCAGTGAGGAACCGAGGCTCTCCTGGCGGTTTCCATCAGGAATGTAAATGCTCGAGGAGAGCTCAGTGCGCTCAACTGATTCTGTCCTGGTTGGCCTTGGCTGCCTCTGCCAGTGAGGCTGCCTCTTGGCTGTGGTTTTCCCATTCTGCTCTGTTTACACGTTTTCTCCTAATCTAACATCTGCCTTTCAACCTTTCTCCCAGTTCCTGCAGCCAATTTCCTGCCTAGTCCTTGTGGAGAGCTGAGAAGCTGCCTCCATCTAACAGCATCTGCCTGCCCTGGGGCTGCAGAAAGGGGTATATGGGCACACAAGCACTTAGGGAGGTGGACTCACTGGCCCCTCTGTTGGAGAAATGATACCCCTGAAGATATGGAAAGCATTTAGGCATAAATTCTTGATCAGAACTCTTATTCCAGAAAGGTCTTTGGCTATTTTTGTTTTGAGCAAAGAAGAAGTACTTATGTTATATATAGAAAATTTCAAAAAAAGAGTAGATTTTTAACCTGAAGTCTCAGTCAGAGTTTATGACTAGGTACAGGCCTGCAACTGTTTTTTTATGACTATCAATGCTTCTTGGACTTGTCTGAGCACACAGACAAGTGCCCTAATTGTACTTCAGCTGTGCTCCTGTTTGTCACCAAACCCTCAGGACCGCAGAGGAGATGCTCGCATGATCACGCTCTAACCCAGTTCTGGCTCAGTTTGTAGTGGTTAGCAAAGATGTAGTATTTAAAGTTCTTAAGTTAATCATCTGGCTCACTTGACTGAACTGATTTATTGAACTCTCACAGAAGCAACTCAGAGAACAAGACCTCAGCTGACAGCAAAAAAGGCAGCAGCAGTGGCAAGGAAGAGGATGGAAAGAAGAGAAGACAACTCCATGTAAACTGTGTCCTTGTAAACTGCATATAAAAAATAAAATGCAGGCCTTGGAGAGGACTCTAACCTTTGTGCTCAACTGATGACTTACCAGCAGTTCTATTACAGAAGGCAAAAGCCCAACATTATTACACCATGTTATTTAGATACATTTTAAACAACCTTTTCCAAGAAATTACATTGTCCAACGGTGAATAATAGCTCATTTACAAACACCTAATTAGATATCTGTTAACATACTTGTAGGTCTGCAGTTTGCTTTAGAATATGCAGTTTCATAATAGCCAAAGTAGTTTCAAGATTTACACAATAGACCCAATAAGACTTCAATTAAACAAGAATTTTTATTAAAAAATAATGAAGATGGCACAATGATACCCATTATTGGATTTCAGTATGAGGAATAGCTTTTCAGAAAATTGAACAGTTTTTCCTTTTAACCAACAATATATTCATGTGGATACAATAAAAAAAAAGTGTACTTCTACTGAGAAATAAAAGGGAAATTCTCATATCCTAAATAGATTACCAATTAATGTTTTCCTCAATAGCATGTTTCAGTTCTTTGTACTTATCTCTCCACAAGAAAGAAAGAGATTAAAAAAACGTAACACTCAATTTCTGGGTATAACCAAAATAGAATTCAGACCTTGCTACATGAACAACACACAACACAAGTTCATGGTGGGTAGCTGACAACTAAGATCTTAAAATACATAGATTGCTTTAGAAAAGAAAAAGGCTAACACATCAAACTTCCCTCATAAAAAGACATTTTGCTTTCTTACTCTTCAAGACTGTCAAGGGCGATAATGGCGTGCTTTATCTATTCTGTTTAATTATTATTTTTCTCTACCAAGGATGAGTCAAAGATTCATTTTGGGCCCACAGTCAGTGAACAAGTTGCACAGCATGTGCAGGCACAATCTGAGAGGATAAATAGGGTCTCACTGCCACAGGAGAAAAAATTGGCAGTAGTAGAGTATACTATTATCTATTTTTCCTGAGAAGGCAAGCTTGCTATTTACCAGTTTTAAAACCTTCAAAACAGAAATATCAAAGTGCATCAGAAAATATGTTCTGCCATTTAGCTTTCACTGTAAGAGCAGGGATGAAGGTTAACCCTGGAGGACAAGGACAGGCAGAAATGGTCAAGTAGAATAGGAGCAAAGCTTGGACAGTAGAACAAGGTTACTAAGGATCAAACTGGATCTTAGGATAATTTAGGAGCTGGAGGGAATCGTTTCTCTTCATCCACTGGATCATCTTCTATTTTAGCTATTTTTTATTTTTAAACAATAGTGGCATGCCGGAGCCACAGGACACTATTTAAAGTATTTATTCTTTTTAAATTATTTTTCAACAAGACAGAAAGCCCGTTTGATGAAATAGCTACAGAAAAGTAGGCATCAAAAGAGATGCAAACTAGTGTTAAGTCAGTACCTTCATTTGAGTGAACTGATCCTCAGCATTACTGCAGGAATTGGACATCTCTTTCCATATTATTTGAATTATGTTAACTACCATGGCATCTTATGTACTTCTCAAGTCTATTAAGTCTACATGTCACTGCACCTACTTGGATTCCAAGTCAATATTTGCCTATAATTCCTCATGTTTTAGGTACCAAGAAAAAAAATTTAAAACATAAGTCAACTTTAAGAGCGCACAGGTACAGTGAGAGCACTTTAACTAATCTCATAGATTTATATCTCATATAGATCTCATATAGAACATAAAAAGAAGGAAAACACCAATCACTAATAAATTCTCAGTTTTCATAGAGGTTTAAATGAACTCCAATTCTGAAGAAGAAATAATAATTATACAGTGGCCCTATGGATCAGCAAACAACTGTAAGTGTCATTATGCTATTTACTGAAATGTCTAAATATATTGAGACAAATCTTGTTTTATTTTCTCTATTCTGTGAACTGTGAAAAATAAGACCTTGCAAAATGCATATTTACTGTGGATATATAAACTAGGAATTTAGATAATAGATAAAAATAAATAGATTACGTGCTTGGAAAAAGTTATATCCTAGGCAGAGGATATATTGCAATAAGAATTTTCTGGTAAGAGAGCCAACAGCGACTTGGCAAATGGAGGCAGCTCAGTAGCCGCGGGGTAGCCCCGCCGTCTCCGCACCTCAGAGGAGCACAACAGCCCATCGCTGGGGTCTCAGGGCTGCCTGCAAGGGCCCCAAGAGTCCTGGCAAGGCAGTGTTTCCAATACAGCCAAGTGACAGTCGCTGACGCAGCTACATCGCAGGATAAACTGCCTGCGAGCTAACAGAAAACTTTTGTAACACCGTAAAATAACGGCCTTTGTTCTTCATTCCTGAGGTGCATTTTAAGTCTGAGGAATAGAGCATGTGTGGGTTTTTGTTTGTTTGTTGAACTTCCCAGCCTTTACAATGGAAGGGAATTTTGGAGAAATGTAGTTTGGTCTCAGGACTTAGAAACTATTTCAAAAGCTGAGAGAGTCCCCATTAAAATAGCATCAGATCACCTTGCAATCTATAACGTATTTCTTTCTAGCATGTCTCAAGAACAGAGAGCTATTACCTTCCCTGTAAAAACAAGGCACAAAGAAATAGCCACCAAAAAAAGCCTGCAACAACTAGGTATACATATATTTTTTCTCTTTTTAAGGAAGAAGGATGTAGGCAGCAGCATGCAATGATGACAGCACGCAAACATCTAAGTGGCATTTCCAGACCACGGAAGTAGCCTGCTCTACAAGAGAGCACTGAACCCCATTCCTCAAAGAGCAGGCTCATCCCTCATCTTTTAGCATAGCCTTTCTCTGCATACAAGGCACTGAAGCGACAAGATGTTTATTTCATTGTATTTCAGACTCATTGCACAGAATGCTACATGAAATAACTTAGTGAAAGCACAAGGCTTAAGACTTCCTTATAAAATATGTAATGAAAAAGGGTCCCAGCAATACTGGACAACTAATTTTATATACATATATATATATATATATATATATATATATATATATATATATATA
>VWPW01009177.1:229900-294413 GCA_013389825.1 Crypturellus undulatus | reverse complement strand
ATATATATATATATATATATATATATAGGGAACTTAAAATGGGACTAGGGAAAGCCACCTGGCTTATTTTCCACACGTCTTTCTTCTCCTTGAGGAGCTGCGCTTCCTCAGTGCTCCATTGCCTGCAGCAAGCATCTCCTCTGGCTTGGTGCACACGTCTGTTTAGCTGCCTTTGCCTCCTAAATTCAAACTCTATAAGAAGCCTGAAGTCAAAGTAGTCTGACACGTTTTATCTACTTTTGTAAAGCAATGTTAAGATACTATTTACTATATTTGTCAATTCACTAACAAATTGGACTAGTCCTCTGTTCAAATTTCATGCTGCCTAATGATTCATCAGCACATTGAATTATTTCTCATATAGGCAACAGATTTCTCAACAGCAATCTTTTCTGGCAAGCTATATTAGGTAAGCATCCAAAGTGTTCAGTAGAATATCTTGTTTTCTTTTACAGTTGTAGATAAATCTCACTGGTAAGTGAGCCAAGTATACTTAGGTAATTCTGCCACCAGCAAAATGATAGCACTATCTTTTTCAGCAAACTCAGCTATGTCAGTGAACACATGCATTTTGTTAAATTCCAGTCTAGATGGCTGGATAGGAAATAAGAATCAGGTTCAGATGAACCGTAGATTTTTTTGAAATATCATTTTAAAATTTAGATTCTTATTGACCTTAAAAATGGATTTTTCATCCCACTAGAGTTCAGAAATCCCCAAATAGATGTTAAAAAAATTAAAAAGGCACAAGATTTTAAATTATTTTAAAATGAAGGATAAATTCCTCTGAGCAGAAATATTTATAAGTTGCAATGAAAATACAAAGATGTCATAGATGTTTTAGACAGTCCTGAATCATTTCTTCAGGTGAAATACACCTGGCATTGTGGGAGACAGGGGGCATTCGTTAGCAGAAGTTTCTGGTGTCCTGTATAACTCAGCTACAGGTGGCATCGAAGATTAAATACACCTGTTTCAAACACAAGCTGATAAACGCTCCACCACCACAACACTTGCATCCTTACTGTTTTTTGCATTCTTTTCTACTGCATAAAAGAGATACATGCTACATATAGTATACGGGCACAGTATTCAATATGCAGCCCTAGCTTAAAATGCTCATTTTTGATGAGTATACACTATTCAGTCTGCAGGACTCTGAAACAGCATTTTCACCATTTTATGTAAAAGATGATTTTGGTCTTGATCTGTGAAGGAGAATTCTTCAAACTGTCTGGCTGCCTTTCTTGCCTGTTACCGGCTGCCACCTAACCAGCCTTTGCTTAAAGGCATAACTCTGTTACAGTACGGAGTATAAGCAATTATGTTCCATGTGCTCCAAAACTGCTTGCTGCATAGACACAGCGTATATAAATCACCGTGTTTATGCACAAGCAAAATACACTATTTCTACATAGCTCTAAGAACTGAGCCAAGTGCCTAAAACTGTGAAATTCTGGTGCAACACATGGAGTAGCATATGCACTCAGGGTAAACCAGGTGTCCTAGATGGAGAAGATAATGAGCAAATAGCTGATCTCATCATAGCAGTGATTTAAAGGCATAAGTGTGGCAATTATAACTGCACGAAAGACAGAAGAGACTAGACTTAACCTGCCAAAAGTTCCAAGGACGAAAAGCAGAGCTAAAGGGGCAATGCAGAGACCAGACAAGAAGGAGCACTTCAGTCAGAGAGCAGAACTATCCTCCTGGACCCGAGGCCAGGCCACAAACCCCCTCTGGGCATGGGGCACGCGGCAGTGAGATGCCTCATGCTGAGTTTCCTCATCGAGGCACCGCACTGTACTGGCTTGTAAGTCCATCCTTCACGAAGGTGCATTGCCCCTTCAGAGACCCGTGGGTATTTCTTACAGTGGCCATCTGGAGAACAGAAATTGTCTTCAAACGAGGAGCTTGGGTATCGGTGGTGGCAGCTCACAAGCAGCATTGGGGCTGAATCACCTCCTTCCCCATCTTTGGGCACCTCCCAGCTTATTACTTACTGTTCAATTTACCACCTGTCTGAGATCAGAGTCAACCTAAGACAGAGCAGTCCAGGGCACTGAAGGCTGCATTTTGCTGCTGCTTCTCTATGTAATCTGCATAAATTGAAGACTACAGGGAAAACTCATGCTCTTTTTATCTGATTCTACATTACCCTTTACAGAAGCTGTTTTTTCCAAAGTGGTGCTCTGCAAGGCCCCAGTGCATGCTTAGAGTATATTTGCTACAACCCATTTTAGCACAGGCTCTTCTTTTCCTTGGAAATCAGTCAGCAATACACATTCAGTTATTCATAGCAACACTATAGTGGCTCAGAGACCTTGTCACGGATCAGCAACCCCATTGCAACAGGGCCTGCACAAACAAGAACATAATGAACTTACAAGAGATAAACTAATATCCCCAAGGCCTCACAAGCTGTAAGAGGAGATTGCTGAAGGGCTCTTCCTTGCAGCCCAGGCTGTTTCTGGTGGCAGGAGACATCCTGGGGGTAAAGAGTAGGGTGCAGTAAGTACTATCCTTGCTGCAGAATATTCACCACCCACCTGGATACAAAGGGAGAAGAGGAATAGAAGCTGGAAAGCAGTCAGATACAAAAGTGTCAGGTGAGGAGCAGAACCTGTGACAAAGTGGGTAAGTGGAGGGGAGGGAGAATAAAACAGGAGTGACAATAAAAAAGTGCAACAGAAAAGAGTGCTACAGGAAGATGGAACAGGAGGGTAATAAGGCAACTTTGAGCTTCCTTCCTTGAAAGTGCACTTCTCCTGAAGGGAGTGGGAACCTAAAGACAGACAGCCACCAGGGTGGGAGCTAACAAATAATGAGCTAGGAAGAGCAGACTGAAGTCTTGGACGAGGCAGATGAATAAACTGTGTTTGAGCACACACTCAAGGGGATGTGCACGCTCAGGCAAACATGGTAAAGCCATAGGGTGCAGACGCTTTGCAGCAGCATTTTGATCAGGCATAGGTACAGCTGAACTACATTTAGGACAGGGAGAACAGAATAACAAAGGAAATGAGAAAACCCTGGAAGTTGTAGCTGAGAAATAAAATACATATTTATATATATATCAAGAGAAAGATCTATAGATATAGAGAAGAGAAAGGGTTTATTTTAAAAGATGCTGTGGGGAAAGATTTAGCAGGATGCAGGCATATTCTCCTGCCATAAAGGAGCTAGGAAGATCTAATTTGAAGGAGCTCTTTCCTAAACACTTCTACACACTCTTAAATAAAATTTTAAAATTTTAAAAAGATAAAAAGCAGTGCCCTGCATTCTGCTAGATGGGTGGGGGTATAGAGAGGTGTATAAGCCAAAAAATAAGCCATGCAGGCATCCTGAATGCTAGACTCCTGGCTTTTGTTCTCAGGAAATACCAAGAAATGGGTGGTTGGAGGAGTAGAAAAATAATTTATATATACACATACATACACAAACTGCAGCAAGGCTTCCAGCTTTTATCAGATGAAAGTTTTTCCTCAAAGCTTAAGCTCTTGAAAGTATGGGGTAGGCAGACATATCATCTTTTATGCATTTTTAAGCTTTTCTTATGACTGCTGAAGAAGGCTTAAAACCCATACATGCTAAAGATGAAGGCTGGAAGGGAAATAAAAATTCCCTCAAGCATATCTTAAAGCTATCACTTTTTAAGCCAAGCTCAAGATTTAAGATTTAGTTGGGTTTTGACTGATAAGGTTATCAGTCCTGCAACGTATGTATTTCAGAATCCCCTCTACACTGCAGATGCTCTCAGAAGTACCAAAAGGCCTACCGAAGTTCTGGCCAAAATTGGTTTTTCATTGTTCCTTTCTTCAAAGGATATTCTACCCATCTCTAACCCTTTATATATAGAACTACAACATAGAGTTGCTTTAGTTATGACCTTGGAACCCACCTGGAGAGCATTCAGTAAAGTCAGTCAAGGGCAAAAAGCTGATCAAGAAAAAAAAAAAAAAAAAAAAGACTGCATCACCCCAGGCCAGAAAATGCAAAGAGGCAGCACAAGAATCTCAAGAATCAAGACCATAGAGAAAAAGCATAGATAAAAGTATGGACAAAAATTCTGTGAAGTGACATGCCCAGATAAAGATACTAGAAGTGGACAGAAGTATTGAGAGATATGCTTTTTCATGGGCTCTGCAGTAGCCAGGTGAATTTATTTACTCAAATCAAATTCTGGCCAATTATCAAAGACAGCCTTTAAAATGCAGAAAGTTATTGAACCTGGGCAGGGAAGGAAGAGGTCTTTTGTTTGTTTTAAATTTAGTCTCGATAGCTAAGACCTCAGTACCATCAAAGCCATTGCCACAATTGCAGTCAGAACAGAATTTAATCTCAACTCAACCTAGCTTCAGAAAAAAAAAAAAAAAAAAATACGAACCAACCAGCATCCAAAGCTTCATCTAGAGAAAACTCAACAAATTTTCAGCTCCCATTTGCTTACAACAGGGACAGTTGGCCAACTTCTGTGAGTGGAGAAGAGAAGAATCAAATTGTTTCAATAAAATTTTGCCTGTTATATTTATTACTACTCAGTATAATCACATTTTCTTAACACATTTCCTTCTTTTATACAATATTTTATTTAATAGCACAGTAATGATGAATCAAGTACCTACCAGAATATAATACATTCCTGATTTCTCAAAGAAGTTTTAAAACTACTATCAAATTCACATGATTTTTTTCTTTAAAGATAAAAAAGAAAAATAAACAAACTGAACAGTTAGCAAATAGAGAGGTAACAATTTACTAGCCTTTTTATTTATTGGAACTACTGACCCATACTGGGCATTAAGATGAGAAAACCTTAATTTTTATGCCTTGAAATGTGGAAAGAATCATTTTAAATAACACTTTTGAAAGCAGTTGTCAATATATTTTCAGCTGGCTCTAGAAGATAATAAGCAGTTTTCTAATTATTAGAAGATTAAAGCCAATCTTCAGAATAGGAAGGGAAAAAGCTCGGGGAGGATATTCAATACTTAACATATCTTGTTTTCAGAAGGCACTTCAGTTCTCTTCTGCAAGTGTGAAAAACATGCTGTGATATAAATATATAGGCTTTTGAGAATCTCTTCAGAAGGGCTTGCTCTATATTTCTGTCGCACAGGTCAGTGACTGAAATCCATTGCAGGAAGCCAGCTTCAGAGGTGTTAATCCTCCACAGTACCTGGATTTCTGCCAATCTGAGAGTGGTTTGGGGAGGGAAACCATACAATGCAGTAAGTTACTCTGGGTTTCCCATCGATAAACACAGAAATGTTCCTTCCTAGCTATACTTCTGAACAGCCGCTCGCACCTCAGGGAATATTTAACCACATGAAACTTAAATACTCCTAAAGTAGTATTTGAAAAATATGGGGCATGGGTCAAAAATACTGTCAATAGTGTATAACTTTCACTTTCATGGCGAAGAACTAGCCAATTTCATAACACCTAAAGACCCTTAGTTTTGGTCTGAAGCACTTCATCAGAGATCCAGAGCACCATAAGCAAAACACACTCTTGAATAAGAGACTGTCCCTTTGACTGAGGTGCAGGATAGCAGCACAAGAATGGGATGGTGCAAAAAATTGCTTCTTGTACAAAAATTACTTTAAAGAAAGTTTGAAATTTGGCTTAAAAAAAGCACACATTATAGTAGGGGAATAAGAAATGTTTACAGTAATTTTTATACAGACACACATTGATTTGGGAGATTATGTCCATCTGCACTTGCAGAGAGGTAGCAGGGAAGTAGCCTTGTACAATATTCACCCAGGTAGAAACCCTGAACTGGTGAGAACTAGATACATATACACATTAAAATTACCCCACTGGAGAGACAGCAGGAGAGGGGTCAAATTGCTATAGCCACCCCTATATCAGGCAGCTCTAGAACACTCACACCTTAAAATCAGGGAGCACCAATCTGAAGCTTCTCCTGAATGGCTCTGCACAATCTGTGCAAATACTGACAGTTACCACACATTTCTGCTCCTTTTTATGTATGTAGAAAGTAGAGGACTAGAGGAAAGGCAACCAGCTAGACTAGCTAAGATATCTACTTCGCTGTGCCATAGTCTACAGCCACTACAGAATTTTAGTTAGTTACATTAACCAAAAAAAGGTGTTAAGTCCAGAAACAAGAAATAAGAACCACCCCACCTGTTTACAGTACAGGCTGGGGACCGACCTGCTGGAGAGCAGCTCTGCTGAGAAGGACCTGGGCGTCATGGTGGACGACAGGTTGACCATGAGGCAGCAGTGTGCCCTCGTGGCCAAGAAGGCCAATGGGGTCCTGGGGTGCATTAAGAGGAGCATCTCCAGCAGGTCGAGGGAGGGGATCCTGCCCCTCTACTCAGCCCTGGTGAGGCCACATCTGGAGCACTGTGTCCAGTTCTGGGCCCCCCAGTACAAGAGGGATGTGGAGCTGCTGGAGAGAGTCCAGCGCAGGGCCACGAGGATGATCAGGGGCCTGGAACATCTGCCCTATGAGGAGAGGCTGAGGGAGCTGGGCCTGTTCAGCCTGGAGAAGAGAAAGCTGAGAGGGGATCTAATTAGTGCCTGTAAGTACCTCAAGGGAGGCAGTGAGAAGGATGAGGCCGGCCCCTTTTCCGTGGTGACAGAACAAGAGGAAATGGCCACAAACTGAAGCACCAAAAGTTCCACGGGAACTTAAGGAAAAATTTCTTAACAGTGAGGGTGACAGAGCCCTGGCACAGGCTGCCCAGAGAGGCTGTGGAGTCTCCTTCTCTGGAGATCTTAAAAACCCACTTGCAAGGTCACCTAGAGCATATAGCATGGGATTGCCTCCATGTTTGCCTCCATGTGCAGAGGGGTTGGACTAGATCTCCAGGAGTGTCTTCCAAACTTACTGATGCTGTGTTCGGATGGCAGAGTCCCACTTGCTGCCCAGTAACAGAGTAGGGAGAATAATGTATCTACTAAAGACTCCTTCCTTTGGCTTTTACATCCTGTTTATTAGGACAGTAACAAACATACAACTAAAACCACCCAAAAGAAAATGGAGAGGCTATTGTCAAAGTCTCCTGCTTGCTTACATAGAAAACAATTTTTACTGTGCAATTCAGCATTTAGTTTTACCAAAAGAAAAAAAAGACACAGCCATCAGTTCATACTTAGTATCCTCCTGCTCCAGATTTGGCCAGCATTTCAATAGCTCAAGTTGCATTAGTTTAAACTCAGAGTAAGTTAGGAGATTGTGTTCATCTCCTACATAAACTATCATTTTCTTAAGTAAATTTCTCATACAAAGGGGAAAAAAAGCAAGTTACAGATCTTAAAAGGAAATACACAGAAAGTAAACACATGGATAAAAGAAGGAGTCCAACTCACTTCTAAGTCTTTCACAAAGGTGCCATAAAGACAATTAATTTGCTTTAGTGGTACATATGAAGTTGGTAAGGCAGGTGAGAGACAGAACTTAATGAAAATAAGTGTGTTATCAAATGTATTTCAGTTAATTTGAATGAAAAAGCACACCTAAACATTGATTGCCACAGTTCATGCAAAGTGCCAGTGAAATTCAGCATACTTTCATATATTGGAGAATGCTGGATGACTTTTAACAGCCTTGTAGAAACTTATTTTAATTTATCATTAGACAACAGAGCACCAAATATTATATCTGGCAGACATCTTAAGCAGTTGCAAATTGTCAAGATTAGTAGTAGTAATACAGCTATTTATTTTAGTTTAAGGTACCCAAACAGGAGTACTATACCAAGGTAAGTGAAATTAATTATCCTACAATCATCACAATAATCCTAAAACAGAATTAAACCTATATTGGGTCCTGTATAGATTAAACCCCAAAATGTTTATGAGCAGAGGATCACCACACATTTGCTACACTCCAGTGCCATCTGTCTATAAAAAGATAATTAACATTTTCAATAAGAACAAATACAACTTGCTGTAAAGTGTACTTGGTCCTAGACCATTGAATCCACTTAAATTCCTAAGATTAATGATTACTGCTCCCTCTGAGTTAGAGGATTGTTAAGAAATAGTTTCCTCAGTTGATATCAAAGACAAATATTTCTGGAGAGAAAAAAAAAAAATAGATACAGATTGTGCTAAGAAAGAAAAGAGTAAGAGTTCCATAGTTTAACTACTCTTTGAAACTAACTTTAAGTCCAAAAAGATTTTTTTCTCCTTTAGCATTGAGCAATTTAGCTGCATTTTGGAAGACAAGGAAAACAGTATTTGCTTTTGCATGTGTTTGGAGGACCATTTGGGAACAGGATTTTGGAAGTCAGTCTTATGTGGAGTGACACAAGAAATATGCTCATTTTGCAGAGCAAGTGACACAGAGAAACCCAAATTGAGCAGAGAGGGCAAGGCAGGTTCATTAAACCCATGGCCTTCCCTTCAAGTCTGTTTTTATTTTATTTTATTTTTACTTCTATCCCCTCTTTGAAAAGGAGCACAAACATAAATTTAGCAGTCTGACAATAACCTAAACAGGTTTAAAAACACCTGATGTTAGCTTAACAAGTTGCACCATAGACACTGCACAAAGATGTATTCTCACACACTGTGCATTAGAAACCAAACACCATATGCTTAATACTTTCAAAAAAAAAAATCCACTTGATCACACACTTTGAAATGCACACATTTCCCAAGGAATGATGGAGCTTTTAAAAGCCCAGCTATCGTTGTTTAATGAGCAGTTAGAGCAGAATAGGGAAGGGTAACACTTTCCAAGTATCTAATTGTTTTCTTCCACATTTATTCCTCCTTTTATGGATTCCCAAACCTAATAAACTTCCAAAAGCCTTGAGGCAGCACATTTTCTTTTGTTTCAGTAACAGCTGTTTTTCCAGTAGTGCCATCTACTGGCTTCCTTCTGCCTTAAGATCCTGTAGGAAATATTTTCTATACAGCAGGTAAGGTAAGCTTTGCTTGGGAGATCTTGCACAAGTGACTTTGCATATTATCCAGCAAAGTCAACAAAGAATTTCATCTTGAGCAGTGCTAAAGAAACCCTAATCTCTTCTCACCAAAGATGGTTAAAATTCCATTTTATCCTGTTCTTTACCAATTCATACATGAATTCAAGACCACAACATTGCTCCAGTTTAGCAAGTGGCTGTTGTGGCTCATTCACACTTCAAAGCATTCAACAAAAATGGTTCATTACAGATTCTCCTCCTTCTGCCATAACTTTGCACTTTAGCTAAAGCAAAAAAAAAATATATATATATATATCATTTTTTTGTGTGTAAAATGAGCTATTTTCATAAGCCAGGCAAAGTAATTTCTCATTAAATAGTTACTGTTCAAAGGAAAGCCTGTATTTCAGGAAAAAAAAANCAAATATATATATATATATATATATATCATTTTTTTGGGTGTAAAATGAGCTATTTTCATAAGCCAGGCAAAGTAATTTCTCATTAAATAGTTACTGTTCAAAGGAAAGCCTGTATTTCAGGAAAAAAAAAAAGTGAGGAGCTCAACTCATCTACCACTTACAGTTATGAAATGAATGATTGACTGTGTCCCAGCAGTGGCTGGGAGCCTTTCATCAGAGCTGCTGTAAGGGTGAGGGGAGGAGGGGGTGCCTGCAGGTTCTTCTTGGAGGTGAGCAGGAAGAGGTCAAGGGAAAAGGAGGAAGGGACAAGGCAGGAGCTGCAGTAAGCAGGAGAGGAAGAGGGTGTGACCAAGGGAAAGTGCCTGTGGAAAACACATGTCCTGCAGCAACATGCACAGCAACAGAGAGCCAGAAGATGCAAAGCAGAACTCATTTGGAAAACTAGTAGAAATGCACTCACATACTCACATCTGCAGTATTAGGTTCTTGTCTAGACTTAGGCCTTTAGCGATTCGGACACAATATTGATGATGTGCCCCCACTCCCCACATTCTATTCTTTCAGTCCTGTCAATCCCTTGGAAAGAATGTCCCCATGCCATCCTGATTCCCTAGTCAAATGAGATTCATCACCCCTCTCCCATGTCCCCTCAGCCTAACCCAGACGAGTATTGTACCAGTTTACTTCTTCACCCACTGTGGCCACCAAGTAGGCTACAACAGTTTCATCCTTTAATATTTGGCTGGTCAGATGCATATTCTCTTGCTTCAGTTTTCTTCAAGTTACCAGCTGTTATCTATTCCTCATCCACACTTTTCAATGCATCTGGTCTTACTGGCAAGAGACCAGGCTCTGGCATTGAGCAGATACTTCCAGCTGCAAGGGGATTTTCATCCTTGGCTTCAGGCTCTCCATTCACCTCATTGATTTCTTTCTCTTTACTTGCAACTGAAGCCTCAGCAATATTTTCAGATGGTTTATAATCAGCTGCTACTAAACATGAGGCAAGGTTACAGCTTGCAGGAATAGCTCCCTTGTCAGCCTCTGCAGCATTATTTGGAGAGTCTTTGTTGGTTGTTTCTCCAATATCTTCCATTTGCATTTCTTGCTCTCGACTTTCTTTTGCACCTCTAGAACTCACATAAATTGAACATTCGCAGTGATAGTAACCAGATTCCTGTTTCTTCTTACGCATAGCACAAAGATCAATTTGACGGAAGACCTCTGTGCCAAAATAACAGTCTTCATATTCTTTATATAGATCCGAACAAATTTTTCTGAAACCCTGAATATTAAAGGAGCAGTAAGACATTATATAATATTAAACATATACACAAAATACAAATATAACTTGATTATTTTGTTCCTTCCTGAAGTGTATTATATTAATTTCAAATAAATATTTTAAGCTTCCTCTGCAGGCTAGAAACATTTATTTGGTAGTACTTAAGTAAGAAACTCCAAACTTTACAATGAATGTTATCAAAAGTTTGAATTTTTCTGAAGAGAAGCATGGGGAATCCACTGCCCTCCCCCGCCTCTCTCCCCTCCATCGGTAAAAGAGATGGGTACAAGAATAGATTGACTCCCTCCTCCTACTATTGCTCAAAAGGAACCCATCTATTTTTACATATTTGAGTGAGTTAGCAGCTACCACACCACAGAGACTATTCCCATATAGTCTCCTTAATCACCTTTAGGACCGTTTCTTTATCCTGACTGAAGTTCATTTTGCTCAATTTAAGCCCATTACTACCTTTTACAGACTGAAGAATTCATGCTTCTTCTTGAGGAATGCATTTCACAATAGTAATTAAGTCGCACACCAGAGACAGGTTAGAAATAGAGCTGCAGCAGCTTCTTTCCTCTTAGCAAGGGAGTATTTAAAAACTCTCAACAGCCCTTAGGTAACTATCAAACATTGCTAGTATCCAAATAGCCAAATACTGCAGCAGTCACAGCATATAAATGGAAATGTTTAGTCCTAGATGTGTTTTCAGATATTGACATTTTCACTTCAGAAAAAAAAAAAAATATATCCATAATTGAAGTATATATTCAGAAACAACCATAATTTAGGACTGCCAGGACTAAAATTATTTCAGTAGCAGTAGTCCCAAAGACACTGTGATGTAATTTCTTTGCAGTTCTCCTTCAAAGCAAATTCAAGTGCCCACAGTGCTGGCTCCCCTGTATAGATACCACTATGTGAATAATCTCATTCCTACCAGCCCAGAGGGCTTAATTCAGTGAACAACAGGCTGCTAGTTTTAATAAGGGGCTCCCACAAAGCATTTAGCCTCTAACAAACCACATATGCCAAGGGGAACACACAAACATGAAGCAAAGGACAGATGACTTGTTAGGAGACAGGGAACCATCCGAGCTTCCCCTTAACCTAATGAGGAAATACTAACAAGACTCCAAGGAGCCCCTCACAGCACTTTTCCTTAAAGAGGTCTGAATCATTTTGTTCAGCCTTTCCCCTGAATGCATAGAATTGCCCATTTGAAAAGCAAAGTGAAAGAAAATAAATCCCTCTACAGCCTTCCTCCTGATGGCAGCCCCTTCAGCAGGATCCTGGGGGAGGGCGTATGCATAATTCATGCCCTCTGCTAAGAGGGATGTCCAGAATGAACAGTGCTCAGGACAGAAGGGCAGGAAGAGTTGACACAGCATTTCAAGCTGCTTGGCACTGCTGGCCCACAGTACAGATGTAAGGCCCAAAGCACTCCAGAGTTTAACAGAACAAGCCACAGGTCCTTTCCTGGGCAGGTACCCGTGTGGCACCCGAAAGATTGCTCAGCAGCAAGGAGCTACACAGCACCCCGACACCATGGGGTACATGCTCTGCTCAAGTGTGTGAATGCCCTGTGCATGGGCACTTTTTTGGCGAGGGAAACCATCCCCAAGCAAGTTGATGCCATCAGAGAACTCACGAAGCAGCCAGAAGAGGGCAGGAGTAGGGCTGCCCTCCGGTAGAAGGCTGAGACTATCCTATAACAGCACCCAGTGAATCTACTTAAGCAGCATAAAAGCAGAAACAAGCACTCGCCACTTTAGATGGACAACACTCAGTAGCTCTTGGCTCTGGCCCAAGCAGCAGCAGAAGGTGCTCAGGGCAGGAAACTAGTGCCCTGCGTTGGCAGCAGTGCTTGCTAGCTCCTATGCTGGAGACAGCTCTTAAGAGCAGGCCCTGAAGTGGATCCTCTTTACACGTGAACTGTTCCCACTTGGCTCATCTGCAACTGAGGGGTCAGGAAATTCAAAGAGCCCATATTTTACATTTATGCTAGAGGCGTGGAGTACATTTTTAACCTGATCAGCACACAGCACATACTGCTCCTTTGGTAGCTATTCAAGCTAAACAGCAGGCAATTCAAGCCCCCTATCTCCCGGGATCTTTAGGCATACAGAGACAGCTTCCTGAGACCAGTGTCTCAAAAATAGTTTCAAAGAGGACCACATGGTTCCCCCTTCCTTCCTCCTCCTCCAAAACACAAGACCTGCAGTAGCATCATTAGTATCGCATACATATCTTCTTGTTAATATAAAGTATTCTTGAGACGGAAAATATAAACAGGCAATGTTAGTAATTATTTCTCAAGCTTCATATAAGAAGCACTTAAATTGCATGAAGTGCTCAAATTGCATCTGTACTACCATGAAACAGTTATTTATGGTATAAAAAATGTAATTATAGCCAGTAGATGGCATCATAATAACTAAAACAATATTTTGTCTTATTCATACTTTGGCATCTTCTAGCATTTAAAAAGGCTGGTTTGTTTCCTGTAGCCTTTATTAATGAGTTATTATAGTAGTAGTCCATTTCCCTTTTCTTTCCCCTTAAATTTTGATTTCTGAGAAGACAAATCAAATTCTTAGTGTTTTCGGTTGAGCACATTAGATTGGAATTCATGCACACTAATTTTCCACTTTGATCTTTGAGGCTAAATCCCATGCCTGGGGTTGAATCCTAGAGGTTCAGCAAGACCATATGTGGTCATACAATGTCCCCATGCTTTTTACATGTTCCCCTAATATCTAACAACATCCAGCTCTGCTCCCCTTTCATCTTACAATCCCAACAAGCAGGATAACCTTTTAGGGGCTACACTTTCAAGGTGCCTAAGGACTCAGGAGTGAACTGTATTGTGGATTCCACAACTAAGTTATCTTTTGTCCAAAACAGACAATCAGTATTTAAACATGAGTTAAATGCTTATCTCCTGTCAAGGGTTGAAACAAGATCCAATAGAGACCATGCCCAAAACTGACTCCCCAGAAGAACCCCTTAGACCACATTAAGAACTGAGGAGCCTGGCCTCAAAGAGGCAATGTGTGCTCACATTTTTATAGGACAGAGCATAATGATTCCTAAAAAGTGCACAGTTTCAAAGTTCACTGGGACTCTGAGCAATAAATGGAATATGGAGTACGGTATCTTTCTGACTTTAGAGAGATAGAAACAAGCTGATACAGTTTGAGCAGAAAAACGGTTCAGATAGATAGTTCAGGCAGAATAGGTAATGCCTGTATTCATAAAATTCCCTCTAGCCAATATAAAAGAAAAACCCTCCAGGATAGAACTATCACTACCACCTAATTTTGGTCATGCCATGTATACCGAAGGCAAATATCAAGTCAATGTGAAATACTTGATGCACAAATACAAGGTCATTTTCTTCTATTATACCATTTTCTGTTTTCTTTGTGCAGGTCCCTTTAATGTTTCAGATTTGCAGTATATTGACCTCATAAATAAAGGAGCTATTCTTGGAAACAAGCAGGACAATATTCCCCTGGGAAATGAGCAATCTAATCAGAGTTGTTTTTTACTTTAATTGTACATGATAAAGTCCCATGCAATAGTGCAGTAAAGGTTAGAAAAGCACATCGCACATTTATGTCATAACTCAAACCACTGAACTGGCTTCCAAAATTACATTAATCTTGTCCTCAGAGAGGATATTGCTAAGGAGCCATCCTGCCTTATGGAAACAAGTCAACATGGTATTTTCATGCAGATTCTATTGACCACTCCAGAAACAAAACACTTCATATTCTACCCAAGAGCCATGCGCAGTATAAGCAAGGGACTCCAGCTCTTACAAGTAGATATGAAGCCGAACCATCAGACAGTCTACCTACAAGCTCAGATAATGAAATATTATTTTTCCCCCTATATTAACCATAAATATTACTTTATGCTAACATCATCTAAAAGACTGTTGGAAGAAAAACAACATTAGAGCAAATCCCAGTGAGTTTTAAATGCAGTTACTTACCCTTCTTTTCAACCTTGGTACTTTGGAGAGCTTTAGGAAAGTAAGATGTGGTTTGAAATCCTTACTCCCTGAAATGTCAAGATCCATTTCATTAAAGCATTCTTCTACAGCTTCTGGTAAAAAAGTAACAGGGTGGGAGGAAAAATGAGTTGCAAGAAAGTTAAAAATACTACTATGCCTTTTTCTTGAGAAAGGCACAGTTAGAATACACAGCATATGACCATTATTTCTCACACCACCACAGGCAACATATTTAGCTAAATGAAGAAATAGGCGAAAACTAATTTGTATAGGAAGACCCTAGCCTGTGTTAAGGCTGAAGTGAAACCACGATTTCTTGATTTATGTTTGCAATTTAACGCTTCTGTATTGACAGCAAGAGTGAGCTTGGGAATATGCATGGGCACAGCAGCCCTGCCAACAGCAGAATGCAGCACCAGCAGTCACAACTGGGGAAGCAGGTTAGCAAAAAGAGCAGAGAGCAAAGAGCAGAGAGTACAGAGCAAACAACACTGCAGCAATTACAGCTATTTGGAAGGAAACATCCCACAAGTATAATACTCCTCCCTAAATAACAACAGGAGCATTGGTGGTGGCATCCATTTATAAGTTTCAGGTATAGAGCTAAAGCACCAAGGTTCCATTCTCCTTTAATAAAAGTGATTATGTGAACATCAGAATTAATATTCTTTCGGGTCTTTCAATTGCAAACCATAAACCAAGTTTAAATTAAGTCAAGGGGATCCATCTTTGTTTTTTATGAACTTTTCAGTGAGTGAGGCAGGGTATCATAACACTAGCAGGGTGAAGCTTGCACTGAGCAGATCTTTGCAAATCTCGTAAGTGCATGAAGTTAACACAGCTATTTCAGAACAGAAAAAACCTTAAAGGGGAAGAAAAGTTCTTAAAAACAAACAACAACAACACAACACACACACCACCACCGCCACCACACACACACACACAAAAGCCTTGATGAAGGCTGGAGTAGTTAGGAACCCTCTCTCTCCAGCCATTTTTACTACTGCCAGAGATCCTTATATATTGGGTTTATAAGGATGGTAAGAAATATGAGGAGTAACACTTGCCCTGGAAGCCTGAAAAAAACATATGTGGTTCTTCCTGACAGACGAGCTTGTGTCAGCTCCCACTTTACACTCTTTGTTACTGTTTGAGTACCAAGATCAAGAGGTACAGTATTAAAGTTTCCTGGTTAAAAAGCAGCATTTCATGTATTTGGTAGGTGCACTAATTAAAATCACTTGGCTCTTGTTTCCATCTATCAGGAAGTCCAGCTACACATGTTTGCTAGTACATCATATGCTTTGGCCTTTGTATCAAGGCCAGCTCTCTAGCTTGGAGTTTAGCTAATTAATACATTAAAATGTTTCATCTCAAACATCTCCCTTATTGTGAGGGAGCAGCAGCTGGGGCTGTCTGGTTGCTTTGCCAAGGCTACTACTCTGTCTTCCAGCTGGAAAATAAATAAAAATAGGATACATTTGCCTGAACAAGTTACCAATGCCATTTTAAATGCCTTGCAGTATCCCGCCTGGCCTCTAGCTGCCATAGCAGAAGCATGCGATCCTGCAGTGGGTCCTATTTGCATGTTTCACATGGGTTGCAATATTTGAAGAGGTATCAGTGATTATGTTTAGACATCAAGTTGCTCCTGAGATGCTATAAGACTTTGAGAAGGAGGGAAGAGAAAAAAAAAAAAAAACCCACACACAAACCAAAAAAGTTAACATGAAGAATTTTTCTTAACTCTTCTTGCTCCCATGCCACTAGATCCAAGCAGAGCAAGCAATAGAAGATACATGCAACAGCAAGAAAATATCCTTCTCTACAGACATCTAAAGAAAGACCATCCTCAGAATGCAAGAAGCAGCAGACAAGATAGCAATAGATTTGAGATGGGTTTGCGCCCATTTTCACCAAGCACTGTTTCTCCCAAACAGCAAGGAGTTAGTACTGTGGTAATGTAGTCACAGTGTGTGGCTTTGATGCAAATTTACCGCCACGATCAGAGTTTCTCCAGAAAGATGATGACCAAAGAAATATCAAGCTTGTGAAACCTCTTCACACACTCAGTTAAGGAGCAGGGCTGGTGCTAATGCCCTGCCCATATCAGGACAACACTGACTTTCCCCAGCACTGTGGACCTTAGCTTACTTAATGAACATAATAAAATTCCCAGACATTTTAGGCAGATCCATTTTGTCAAAGCGGACTAGGTCACTATCAGTAAGAGAATCCCGTTACTGCTCAGGTCTTATGAAAAAGAAGTCACTTGCATAACTCTGTGGAGGGGGAAAAAATAAAAATGTCAAATTAAGCAGGTCAAGCAACATTATCCTGCCACCTCAGAAAGCACAATAAAAGGACAAATATCAGTGTTCCAGATTCCAACAGTCTTCTGGTAAGCTTACCAGTTAACTGCAGTACATTGGACACAAAGAGACAGAGCAATCCTCCACTTTGAAATTGAAGTCTTCAAGGTAGAAGCCATCCCAAGCAAAAGAACAGCACTCTTTCCTAAAATCCAGCAATGCTTCAGATGTTCAGAAACTTTATCACTTCAGCCCACTTTAATTAAGTGTTGTTGACAAAACAGCTAAAGTCAAGAAGGGCACAATGAGGCAGATGCAGCTGGCTCGAGCAGCTTGACCTTTGCTAGTCTACTCATCCCCACAGAATGTATTTGCCCATCATGCTGACTCAAAGGCAGTGTTCCAAAATCCACTGCTCTCCCACACAAGCAACCAAAAACAGTGATAGAAACTTAAGGGGTGGGGGGTGGAGAAACACTGTTCATTAAGCAGTGATTAACAGAATTGTTGTGCTGAGGGGAAGGGAGAGTAAGAACAGGAAAACATTTCTTCACAGAAGTTTTTTTTTTTTTTTTAAAAGGATGGATTGTGACACATATATGCCGAGACCTCCAGCACATTAAGTTCTAGAAATGGTCAAACACATGCAGAACTGAGAACAACACTAGAAGCTACATTGCTCTGATGGCAAAGTCACTGGTGACAGCATTAATGTCTCGAAAGCTGGTAGTCTGTCTCTTGGTCAAGGAAGTATTTCAGTCAGTCTGTGAACAACCATATTGCATTAAACGGAGTCAAGTACTGACAGTATATATTTCTAGGGCATACAATTAAGATTTTTCTTTTCCAGCTCATTAAGTATTTCCTTTGCAAACTCCTCACTAAGTTTCCAAAACCATGGAGATAGTTATCCAGAAAAGGAACACTTTCAGCAATAGGTCACCATTACAGCAGTGGTATAGATTTAGCATAGCTCCCATATTAAAAACCACAACAAAAAAAAAAACAAAGAACACACCCATTGCAATGCATATTCTGCAGAACAAATAAAAATAAAATATTTTTGCCTGTGCTAGTGTTACATGATAGATTTTTCATCTTATACATTATGATTCAGTAGGGTAAATTCAGTAACATAACACAGTAGCAGAAAAGTATCAGTCAAAAGGGAAAGCAAAAAGCGCTCATCTACATCCCTCAAAAGCAAGTGATAGGAGAGCAAAAGAGAAGGTCATCAAAACATTCAAACATTCACTTTTTTTCTGAATAACAGTCAAGCACATATTTGTCCTGGAAAAGCATGTACCAGAACTGATCTTGGAGGAATCCTGCATCTTGTGCCCTTTCTACATAGTCATCTTCCAGTCAAGTTAATTGTGTTGAACTTAGCACAGACATTTTAGAAAAAACAGCTCAGACGTGGTAAAGTTGGAGGTTCTAATCCTAATGAGTAGGGATAGTGCCAGACTATTTTTAACAAAAGCAAAACTGCTTTGATTTAAAAATCATTTTTGCTATGGATGAAACAATAGAGTAAACAAAGGCGAGAGTCAAGGAAAAAGTAATGGATAGTGAAGTGATTTGTCTTTTTTAGCTGAAGCGAAGAAGGTGGTCTAGTTAGGAAATATCTTATGCCTATTTGCAACACTGACTACATAAGGAGGAAAATATAGGAGGACAAGAAGAACCCAAGACTGTTATATTACAGAGTTAAGAACAGGAAGGGGTAAAAAAGCCCCAAAATGAGAGGGGGCAGGGGAGCGGGAAGCTAAAAATCATTATCTTCCAAAAGTTAGTCCTCTATCACATGCCTTTGAGAAGCATCAGCTAAACTATTCTTCTTTTTGTCTTAGTATGAAAACAGCAAGAAAGAAAAGCTTATATTGATTATCTCTGCTCTGTTGGAACTTGAGGCTCAGGACTCAGATTAGGTTCTGCATCACTGGCTGAACTAGTTCCTAAAAACAGAAAAGGGTGGGAGGAAGGGAAGAGAATCAAGTCCTCTGGAACTGCCTTCAGAAACACATAAGCAGGTCAGATCTGGAACATCTTTTTTGGGGTGTTGGAACAGAGTTGCTTGGGGAAGTTAGAGTGAAAGATACAAACTACTCTGATTTCTATTGATTTTTATGGAAGCAAAGAATTGCCTTGGCAAGGCAATGGCATGTACTGACATGCCATAAGTACACTATTTTTCCTCTCCTGTCCCAGGGTTAATAGCAGTTGCAGACAAACAAGTTTAAAAGAAATATTTGTAAACTCAACTAATAGTAATACTTGCAAGTTTTCCAGTTTATTCAATGGAAGAGGACTTCAATTTTAAGGTGTTGTTTTGAAGATCTATATGCACCACAGCAACATCCGGACTGCAGGGCATGCTAACGTAGCCTTCCTGCACAATCTTGACAAGTCAAATGTTTGTGCATCTCATTTGTCCCCAATTACCATACAGAGGTTGCTCCAGCTCTGCCCAAGTCTAGATTAACATAGATTTAACAAGTGAAAAGGGCAAGAGAGGGAGGGCAACACAGCATAGTCATGCACAGCAGCTCAGGCCAATGTTTACAGGAGTTGACATTCTCCACAAACAGACTTACCACAGATGGTAAAAAAAATGTTAGGTACTTACCTGCAATTTTGCTGAGTGTATTTTGGTCTTCCTCTGACATTTTCACATATATCACTTGATTGTTAAACTGTCCAATGCCATGAAATGTCATATTAAGTTCTTTACCCTGCAAGATGGCTTCCACTTTAGTCTTGCTCTGCTGCAATGCCAGAACAGCCCTTAAAATAAATCAAAAACTCTGTATTCTTAAGGAATGTTATTTGACTATTACAAATGGAAATGTTACATTGCATTTTTAATATCAGACAATATACCTTATTGTAGCCCCTCTGCAGCACTTTAAGGCATAGCAAGCATGCTATTTCTAATGCTGATGATTTTAGAGCAATTAAAAGATGCAAAATACTTTAAATCTATTAAAGTACTTTGTCTTTCAATAGCTACAAGCTGAGCTTTCCTCACAAACTGAATATTCACATCATTAGCACACTAAAAATGGTTATATGGATATATAACTACTCAAAAGTCAAACACATAATTGATTGGGTCACAAAGTTTAAACCTTTAGCATTGTATTTTTCAGTTGATTTGGTTTAACAAATTCATTCTCCCAGAAGAAGCACTTTCAGCATTTGTCTCCACTCTAGATCCTATTTTGACAAAGTTAGTTAGGCACCTTGCTATACATAGAAATATCTCCAGCAAAGTAAGATACATACAGAAATATTTTTTCAGTCACTTGCTTAAAAAGAAATATTGCACAACAGGTTTCCCAAAGATAACAAGACTTTCAGTAACTTAACACCCACTAGAGAGTTACAATTGCCCTTCTTTATCACAGTACCTCAGAGAAAACATCTGTCCTAAAGCTCAGAGCCTGAACAGAAGCTTTCTAATAAAGGCCTTATATTGCTAACAAAGTATTGCGTAACTAAGGATTGCAGGATTGTTTTTCTATAGTTTCTGTAGCCCTACATTTTTCTCATCATGACGTTTAGAACTACTTACGACTACATTCATTTGATTTAAAAACAAACAAAAAACCTCACCGCCCTCCCCCCTACACACACAGCTTAGTAGTAGAAAGTCACTACAATCCATATAGCACAAACTACATGCTAATCCACTTGGGAAAGGGTGTTCATGTATACACATGCCACTTCAGCCAGGAATGCCGTCCCCACGGCCAGCTCACTCTCCTACACTGAGGTTCCCTGTTGACTACTCCTGTTGACACAGGAGCTGCTGCTTAGTGAGACTCCTGGGGACTCAGGTTATAATTTTGATGAGAACAAGACTGGAGATGGAAAGAATTAATTATGTTCAGAGTATATTGTTTCTTCTACCTTAATAAGTAGAAGCTACCTAGCCATTCATTTTAGTCCCTAATCTCCAAACAACCCTTAAACACTGGCAGGACTTCTGCCATACGGGTCTAAAGATATCTTTTCCTACTCCACCAACCAGAGGCAGACACTGCTGTTTCAGCATGCTTTTAGAATGAGATTTGAGAAATACTTGGACAAACACTTCAGGCATGAGGTGCTTAAAGTGGGACAAACTTTTCATGGGATGGTGGAGAGCACTAGGCACTGAATTACAGCATTATTTAGTAGGGCTCTGTAGGTAGAAGATAAAAAATGAGAAAGGGTTGGCAGGGAAGATCTGCTTTTCATTAGGTATGCCCATTATTTTTATATTACAGGCACACATCCACTCTTAAGTTCATTAACACTACTTAGCTCCACTCACCTCTCCAACTGATTGATTCCCTTTTTGATTGCTGCTCTCCTAGTTTCCAGTCCTCTTGGATGACAGTCTGCCCAGTCAGCAGCACCATCATGGATTTTTAAATACTGAATTATCATACATAGTGCTTCATGCACATTGGTTCATCATCCCATACAAAGGGCTTACATGTTTTCCCTCCGTCACTCCAAAACAAAAAGTCAATCCACCCATCAGACAATTCAAATAAGGCGTGTAGAGCTTTCATGAGAGTTTCATCTTAGTCCTGTTTATCTTTCCCTACCAGAGGTACCAGAAAAGTACTTTTTCACTCAAATTAATTCTTTTGATCTCTTCCCAGCAAGATATTCTGCATTATGTCCAAGCAGATCTTGATTCGCATTTGTACTGTGTTGAGTCATAGCTCAGTTATTTGCTTGCTGATGTGGGGGCTGTTCCCACCAAGTTCCTGTCTCCTCCTTGTTAGGGCCTCCTTGTTTGGAGCTGAGGTTCCTCAAAAACCTTCCTTCATTGCCTAGTCACATCAGTAAGTCTAAAGTTTCCCAGTAGGAAGCAGTAAGAGAGAGCTTATAAAAGAAGCCTGCAAAATACTGGCTCTATTTTAATACTCTTTCTAGCAGCTTTAGCCTTATAGACTGCTGTTATCCTTTACCAACCCCATTATAGCTCAAAGGAGCCCAGTGGCAGCTTACAGCTCAAGATAGGCAACAGAATTGCCTGAAGGGGAATGGGATGGATTTTTGTTTTCTTAATGTAATATATCCTATCAGCTAACATTTTCTAAACCTGATAAATGTGTGGCTGTTCTGAGAAAGCTGTAATTTCCACATACACTGCCCCCCCCCACACACACACACACCAAAAAACCCAGCTCGTGAGTTTACATCTGTTAAGTTAGTTTATAGGAAGACCAATACAACAGTAACACTACAGCCACACTGCTTTAGAGCTCCACCCCACCACCGATGCACAAGCCTATCCTCTGAAACACTGTATTTAGTTATGTAGAGAGTTTATATACACTAAAGAAGAGTCTTGACTCTTTTCTTTGAGAGTAAATCAAAAGCTCATCAGAAAGTTCAAGAGGAAATTTTTACATAGACCCTAGAATATTAATTCTTCACGTCAGAAGTGATCACATTTGCCCAAGAGTTAAATACTGTAGAATTTTACATAATCCTTACTTTTGCACTTCATCTTCTGTTCCCAGGTGAGCTATTATTATAGTAAGGTGCATTGTTTGCACAGGAAGAAGAGCTCTTGACAAGTCAGGTTCTTTAGTGAATATGAGCTCTTGAATATCTTCAATTCTGTCCAGAATCTGCAATGTGGTAAATAAGAAAAGGGAAATAAAACTTCATTGCCATTTTAGGGTGCAAAGGTATTGATAAAAGGGCTCTGAAGTGACACACTCACAAAACAAAACTCCAGTTTGAGTTATGAATCAAAAGATAATACTTTTTGTTTGTTTTTAAAGACACTGGACACTATTCAAGTTTGACCAATCCGCTTTCCTTTTTAAAGCCTATGGGCCAAACCCATAGTTCTCATCCAGCTTCCCAAATCTTAAACTAGTTCTGAATGACCCAAGGCTATTGGAATAAAGCTCATGGCACTGTGTAAATATTAATGTGATCTTCATGCAGTTGTCAGTTGTTAATAGACTGTGGAAATTGAATAGCATTTCCATAATTAATCTTATGCCATTTTCTGATTACAAGTTTGATCACAGATTAAATTGATATCTCTTCCCAAAAGAAAACTGTAACAGCAAACAACATAGAACAACTGAGTAAACATGATGTTTTTCCAGTTGATATTCTCTAGACCTGCGTGGCCAATTGCTAGCTCTGTGTCTATATGTGTCTTGATACAATTGACCCAAACAGTAGGTTATAAACATGCAGGAAAAAGAAAAAAATGTTTCTCAAAACAATCTGCTGAGATTTAGAAACAAATGACAGGAATAGGGAGAGGGTGGGAAAGGAATCAATCACACCAAGGACCAAGCCTCTAGTGAAGCCATTGTTACGATGAAGTTGCTTATAGATTTTTCAGATTTCACTGCACAAATTCTGGCCTATATGCACACACGTGTCAGAGCTCCAATTCATGTTTGCAATGCTTAAGGCAAACATATTGACCCAGCCATTCTGCAGTCTTTCTACATAAAGACTTGACAGTCATGGTGCAGTCCAGTTAGGTTTCACCAGCTGTGCTGCAGGACATTAATATAATGACTATCTGATAAGCATCAGGATGAAGTCACTTACCTTTAGTATAGTCCATCCGAAGGTGCAAACAATGAACTGCATCAAATTCCTATGACCTATTTCTCACTCTGAAGAACGTAGCTCTGAAATAAGTCTTGCAATATTCCTTACCCCAGTAAGTATCCCTTATTGGGACTAGAACACTATTTATTATGGCCTGCTATTTACAACACAATTGTTTAGAGTATGAAAACATGAAGCAGGAATCAAAAACATAAGTTTTTGGCCACTCAAACTACAATTCTTGCATCAATGGGGCAGGCTAAGTATTGACAGCAACTCTGCAAGACAGCAAAGGACCCTTCTTCATATAGGTACCTTGAAACAGTTTTGGTGTCTCTCCCCCCCTTTTCTGACAGCGAGCAAGCTGTACAAATGAGCTACCAGAACTTTCTGCCTCATCTTCTCTTATGGGATCAAGTTAGACTATTTCCACACACCACAAGTTTTTTGGTTTGTGTGTGTGTGTATATACACATACACACACACACCTACCTGTGTGGTAATGCTTGCTACAAATGCCTTTTAGCTTCTGATGAGATTGCTAGTTTTGGGGTGATCAATAAGAAGGAAGTATATACAGTCAAGTGCTGGAAGTCTAAGAGCACAAAATTTGTACTTCAAACTCAGCTCAACACATTCCTAGGAATATCCTGCCTCTTGGAGTTCTTCTGGAGAGAAAGGAAAACAGCTGCTGCAACCAACCACAGCTACAAGGTTTTCTTTCTGGCCCACTGAAAGGGAGAAAAATGGAGACAGCTCTGGGCCCTGTTATCTAGAGCTTTCCCTTGGAAAAAAGAAATTAAGGCAAACTAATTCCACCCTAAGGACTTTAAATCCCATCCATAAGGGACTGAAATACTCGAATTACCACAACCAATCGTGTCATGTAGACCTATGCAGTGGGATCAAGAACCTCCACTTGAGAGCTAAAAGAAGCTGAAATTGTTGACACCTATCCTTGACCCATTTCACACCAGGCCTTCTGTGCAAGACAGTATCCTTACCCTTGCCACCAGGGCTGTCCCATACTTGCTATCCCACAAGATACAGCAGCACAGAAATCTCACCTGATAACTTCTCCTAGTCCTTCCCAATATCACACAAATTCACACTAGTGCTTCACCAGGAACCTGCCTTACACTCACCCATGACTCCCCTCCACCCCAACACGAATGGCTCTCTTCATACCTACCATTTACACAGCTTTGTCTCACAGACAGAGCATCCGTGTGCTCCACAGGATAACACTCTCCCAAATTCTAGCAAGCTGGTTGGTGTGGAAACACTCATTTTACTCTTAAATAGAGCCTTACCCAGGGCAGTCTCAGGTCACTACCTCCTTTATAGGTGACTTGAACACTCAAAGCTTGTAAGTTTGAAGCACCTCAGGCAGAGCAACCAGCCAGAGCTACCTATCAGAGCTGATGTGAGAGCAGTGAAACCTGGAAGAACATACTCAAGGAAAGAAAGGAAGGACACTCATAAAAATCATACAGGATGTGGTTACCAGACGTATATTAGGAAACTTGGACCCCATTAAAAAATAAAAATAAATTAAAAAAGCCAAAGTTAGACATTCATGTACCCTCAAGCTCATCCATGATCTCATTCCTCAGCTGGCAGGAAACTTTCTAGTCTCCAGGCTAGATTTATTTTTTGCCCACTTCACACCCATTTGTTCCTCTGCCAACATTGTCTTCCAGCTTACACAGTTATTTTCCTTTCCTGCTATTTATCTTCCTGATGTGCTCTGCACTTTCGCTCACCTCTCAGAAGCCAGTCGTATGTACGAAGTTGTATGGAGCCATCCTTATGATAACCTTCAGAGATTACTCTACTCAAGACAACCAGCACAAATAATTGCCTACCCAGAAGAAAGGACCTTTGATGTTTCCTACTAACACATAAGAGATTTTGCACTTAACTAAGGTAAAAACAAAAACTCAAAAGCTTGCCAAAGTAAGCTAATACTGTGAAGATGTTTTCATGCTGAAAAAAAGATGTACAGATTGTGAGCCAACTTCATGTTACTCAGTAGTTCAAATACAGGGATGCTGAGTACCACGTGAGAACTTAAGGAAAAAAATAGAAGCCAAAGTTACACATTGCAATAAAAAATATTATCTGTGAGATTCGTTAGAAAAAGCACCGTAAACCAACAGGGTCAGTTGCTAGCCAAGGGGTACATTTTCACAGCATTCATACAAGTTACCATGTGGATTTTACCTTTTATATTTGCTCTGTAGGAAGAAAACTCAAGGTGCATAATTATTAATATTAAGAGTTCAACATAATCTACCCTGCATCTCAGTTTTGCCAGATAGAATAGCCTCTTTTCTTCCCAACCCAATGCTCTTTTCTTTCTTTCTTGCAAAGTACGTTTAAGAGCAAGATCACCTAATACCCCCGATCAAGGTCCACCGTGCAATGCACATTCTATCTAGTAACACTGCTATTCAGCCACAGGAACAGGGTGCTAGTAGGAAATGGGTGAGGGATCTGGATGTTTTGCTACTTACAGTCCCATTCCTGACCTTACTTATGTATCAACAATCATACCGCACAGACTACTTTGTTACTTTTGTGTGTTTGTTTGGCAGTAGTAACAGGAACACAGCAAAAGGCTATGCTAGGACCTCCTCTGTTTATCAGCGATTCAGAGGACGTGGCAAGGCACACTTGTCAGCTTTGCAGATAAATTGAGGGACCAGTCAAAACACTCCAAGCAGACATGTTGGAGAAGTGGGCTAACAGAAGCCTTGCAAAATTCAGCAAGGACAGGCTCCAAGTCTTGCACATGGGAACAAAGTCTCTGGCAACAGAGAACTGGGAACTGGCTAACTAGGGAGATGCTCTGCTGCAAAAGCCCTGGGGGTTGCGGAGGACAGCAAGCTGAGCGTGAGCCAGCAGTGTGCCCTGGCAACACACAAGGCTACACAGCCCAGAGCACTGTATCTGCAAGAGCACAGCCAGGAGCCCCCACCACTCAACTCGTTAGACAAGATTACAGCAGTGTCCTGCTTTGGTACTACCCCAACACAAGAGACATCAGTGAACTAACAGAATTCAAAGGGCCACCTCCACAGTTAGGATTAGAGGAATTGTGCTGCAAGGAGAGGCTGCAGGACAGGGTTGGGTCAGCTTGGAAATGGGACAGCTGCCAGGAACACCCAACAGCAACTGCCCTGCGCCCACAGACTACTGCTTTGAGGGGAAGTTTGGACTATACATCCCTTGAGGTCCCTTCCTACCATAAGTATTTTAAGATCCTTTGATTAATGCTGAAAAATTCATGATAATGCAGCCTTATGCTTCCAAAAAAATGGTTATTCCACAGCAGGAGTCAAAAATGCTTTGGCACTCAGTTCCAGTAAGAATAAACAACAAATTGCCAAGCTGAGCAGATCTTCGAGAATCCTATGAAACAGAGAAAGACAAAAAAAAAAAAAAAAAGGGGGGGAAAAAGAGAAAGAGGCAAAGGAATGTGAAGCACAGCTTTTGTGAAATGAAGCACACTAAACTTCCTTCAGGAGATTTTGAGCGAGTTTAGAGATCCATGCAAGTAGAATAAGAGTAAGTAAATCAAGGTGAGCCACTGTATTCCCTCCTATGTTCAAGACAGTGACAGTTATGCAGAAGTTGCATAAGACTTAAGGTGATACATAATGGGTTAAAGGGCAAAGCGCATATGTTCAGCTTTAAAGTTTGCTTTCATGGACCATAAGAGTTCCTAGAGTGTCCAGGCTCTGCTAGGTCATTTTGACAGACTGACCAAGTATGTGCTGTGGTAGCTAGAACAGAGTAGGTTCCTCATGAAAGCTCTAGAGGGAAGTTTTTCTATTTGAACTTCTGTTTGATGCTACTTTGGCTTAGCAGTATCTCCAGATAAAAACTTCTTGCCTTTTCAACACTTCTGCTAACATGAGAATCAGAATTTACCATGCCTGAGTAAAATGTCAGCATACAGACTCCAAACATGCTTTCTTGGAATTAACAACCTAAGAGGTCAGGATAGATTTTTCTGGAGAAGTGAAGAAAATTCTCATCTTCCATAGTAACCATTAAACTTGTGTCAAAAGGAAAAAAAAAAAAAATAATAATAATAATAATAATAATAATTTCTATTACCTCACATATGGTTTTAGGGCACTGTAGGTGTAGACAATGCAACATGGCAAAAGCCACTGCCTCCTTGAAAAAAAATTGCTATAGAATATACTATTCTGAATATACCATTCAGATCTACCCTTCTGAGAAGGGCAATGGGAACCTCGAGATGAGTTTTAACCACTTCAGACAAGTTTTTAACCACTTGAGGCAGGAGAGATTTTACCACTCCAAGCTATTTTTTTTTTTTTTTTTTTTTTTTTTTTTTTTTAAAAAAAGAGCTTATTAAAGAAAAACAACTTAAAATAAGAAGCCAACCATTAAGATTGTTTTTTAGTAGACCATCTACTTCAAAATACCTTATCATTTGTTATTGGAATAGAAACGAAATAATTTGGTGTATCACGTAGACGTTTCTTAGGCCTTTCCTGCCCCAGATCTTCCTGCTGATCCTGCAGACCTTTTGCTCCTTCCTGGACTTGGGCATCACCTTGCTCCTTCCCAGTCTCTGCAGCTCTTTTACTTTCTTTTTCAGGAGGCAAGTCGGCCTTCAGTTCTTGCTCCTGCACCCGCTCTTCTATCACCATCCCATCCAGGGGCAGGCTTTGGGTGAAAGACTCCTGAAGTTGCCTTACTTCTGCTGTTTCCTCTTCTTGGTACTCATGTTGGTGTTTTATTATTGCTTCTACTTGTTTCTGCTCTTGGCACTGAACCCCTTGTGACACCAGCTCCAGCACGGCAGATTCCCTTTCATCTTCAGATCTTGCTGTTGATTCTCCTTGATTTTGTTTTGGTATCTGCTTCTCTCCATTCCCAAGTATTTCCTCACCTTGGTCCTGGACATGGGTTAGCTCTGCTTGGTCATGGCCCAACTGCAGCTGCACAGTCACCTTGAGGGCAGCAGTTCTTTGTCCCTGCGGCTGTACTTGCACAGTTACCTGCGAGATCCCTGGTTCCCAGCTCCGCTGCTGTAACTGTACCTGCACAGTGACCTCTGGAGCCTCCCATCCATGACTCTGCTTCTGAGGCCGCACCTGCACGGTCACCTCTGGGGCCCCCCACCTAGGGCTCTGCTTCTGGGGCTGCACCTGCACAGTCACCTCCGTGGCCTCCCCACCATGGTCCACATGCTGTGGTCGCGTATTTGGTGCCATGCCTTCCTGCCCGATCTGCCGCTGCCTAGGCACGTTGTCCTCACAGGGCTGCCAGCTGGGGGCTGGAGGCTGTGCTTCTGGGAGAGCGTCTCCTCCTTGCCCCAGCGGCACAGGGGAGCACACTTGTTGAGATCCCTCTGGGCTTCCATCCACCTGAGCCCGCTTCAGGTTCATCTCTTGACACCTATTCCTGCACCTTTCCTGCTTTATCACCTTTATACTGCGACACCCAAGTATTTTCCTCCCAAAGGGGGGCTTCATCCAAATCCTCCATTTCTTCCTTCGAGGCTTGAAGGCACTTTTTAGAGGAACTGGAAAACAAAGAAAACTAAGCAATCAGCTAGCAAAATAAAGAACTACCTACAATAGTTCATTCTGGCTTCAGTTCTGCAGTTTGACTTAATAGAAACAGCCTCAACTAAGACAAATAGCTCATTCCACCAGAACTTAACCTCTGCAGTGAACCACCACCTCCAGTATTCTGTACACTCTGGGTAGTCCCTACCTCACTCTCCACTTCTGCCTTTTGTCTGTTTAGATTTTACATACTTTAAAATTGAAATATACCACTTCATAGCGCACAACAACATAGAAACATAGGCCTTGTCAAGGGACCGCATGTGCAATACTTTAAATTAGTTACCTGCCAGGAACCAAAATAGAATAACTTGAGCAAAAGTCTCAAACATTGAATATTTTCAGAATCAAGTTTGCCCATGCTAAGAGACAGATGATCCAATCTAATCAGACCAGCACACATTGCCTTTTTTTTTAAGCTATCAAGTACACAGTCTACTTTCTGAGCCAAATTTCTACTGTATCCTCCTTTATCTTAGTATCTCCCCCTCACCCTACCTCATTTCCCTCTCTGCAGGAACGTTGTATAGCTTCTCTCATTCACAACATCTAGATATAAGTAGAGGCACTGAAAGCCCAGAGAGGTTTTTGCTACTTGTTTTTGTGCCAAATGCCAAAGAAACCCAAAAAGGGGAGAGCAATGATTTTGCACTGGTCACAGATGTAGCTCCTGGGACACAAGACACTCAAGCACTAGCTGCCCTCAACGTGAGCACCACTTCACAGACAAGATATCCTGAACAAATAAGTCTCACAGACTAAACAGGATATATGTGTGTGTGGGCAAAATACTTCAGAACCCAGATTATAACTTTGCTTAACTTCAAGTCCTTCCACAGCAACAACGGGCTTTTCCCTGAAGCTACAGAAGTGTAGGCAGATAATGTCTTCCATAAAGCTGCTCTCCAAGGAAACCAAGGAGTTTGTTCAAAGGTTGAAAGTGATGTGCAGGGGGGAGGGTGCAGAGCCAAGTCCCCCAAAAAACATGAATAGAAAGCTGGAAATGGAATAGGCATAATCCCAAAAGAATACATTAAATATTTAACATTGTGGTCAATCCACCCAAGGTAGTATATTGTTGTGTGTATACACATATATATGGAAAAACTTATTTTTAACTACAGAAATAAAAATACTAAGGAGATTAAACTCAACCCAAATTCATATGAAGACTATTACACTTTCTTGCAAGACCTCAGAAAGTTGTTCCACAAAAAAAGACTAGTTTTAGAGAAGATACCTGAATGCCTGCATACATTTTGTATGCCATTTCATTAAAAACATTTTAATTTCTCATTTAATTATGTTTTAAGAATTGCTGACTATATTTCAAGTCCAATTCTTTAAAAGAGTCTATTGTATTATTTTTTGAAATGCAATAGATCAAATGCTTATGGAAATAGAGGATACCATCTCTAGAGAGGAGGTAGTGTGGTCCAACTACTAAATCAGCTGTTATCCATGGTAGTTGGCTCTGAACTCTAGCAGAAGATTTTGTCTTTCAGAAAAGTGCATTTAATCAGGTATATGTCAAGTCACTGCTCAAGTAGCAGCTGATCCTTAATGAAAGGCAGGATCTAGCATACTAGTTCATCCTGGAACAACGTTAAACTTACTTTCAAATACTTCTCTGATGTCAGCTTTGACAAAGGGAAGCTCTGCCATTTCTGTCATGTCTTCACTGTTCATATAAGGAACTGGAAGAAAAAAAAAAACAATATTAAAGACCTCCTATGCCATCCATTCCAGCCATTAACTGCTATATAACATGTATTTTTAAAGTATATGAAACAGGTTAGCAGCTGCTGAGGCACCACTCTTCTGCCTTCTCTTGAGAAAGGAACTTCACTACTTGAGAAAGCAAAACTTTTGCTCTTTCAGAAATTTCAAAATCACAGAAGTTAAACCTCAGGGCTATTGAAAGTCTTACTAAAGTATGGTATACAATTTCAACCAAATTCAGAGAACACAGCATATAGCTTCTTTGCAAACAAGCACTTAATCATATGTAGAACTATCATGAAATAATGTTTAAACTACTTGCAAAAGAGGTAGCCCTTGCTGGGGATACCATCCCACAGGATTTTATAAACCTCACCAAAACCCTGTGTTAGTAGTGACTTGACAAGGAGGCAGAACACAAGCAGAGGTTGAGGGGACCCCTTTTCACACACAGCAAGTAAAACCTTGTAGGAAGCTGTTGCATGCTTCAACAGTTAGCAGGCTGCATAGTATTGGATATTTTGGCATTTTGTGTGTTTTTTTGGGGGAGGAGGTTGGTTAATGTTAACACTCATATGCTATGCAGAGTTGCCTTATATTTCTACCTGCAAGTGAACTTCAATGGGGTTTGTGCAAACGATTGCCCATGTAGCAGACAGGAATGTGACAGCTCAAACTGAATGCAGAAGGGACACACAGAAATTTTCAACGTCCTTTACAAGGTAATTGGTATTTTTCTGCTATTCGGAATATAATATTTAAGCAATCTTGTCAATAGTCTACAGTTTTTGTCCCAAATGATATTGGTCTCTTAAGTGTATATTGCTCCATGTGTACACGGCCACTTTTTTTTTGTTGGAACTCCCACCGCATAGAATGTATTAGCAATGCAACAGCTACCTAGCCATCCCCACGCTATAAAACCACAGATTCCTCAACAGCTACTGTGTGATTGTCATCAAACCTAGAATTAAGGGGAAATGAAGGGCTGAGGGGAGCAAGACCCTGAAAGCTAGCCGCATCCCGCCAGGAGGCTCAGCCTCACCAGGATCCCCCTGGTACCATGATAGTCTGCCCTGCAGACCCATTTATCTAAGATGCAAGCACTGCATTCTCACCCACCTGAAAGAGACACTAGTATGAGGCAGGTAGCTAAAAAAAAACAAATGAGGTTGTGTATATGAAAAACAAGAGTTCATACCCCTGTAGGCCTTGAAAATTAAACCCAAGATCCTAAATAAAACCAAGGAATATGCATCTGCATCCAAAATATTTTAAAATGGGGGATAGCTTTTTCTAATTTTTTTTCCATTTCAGGTTTTAACCTACAGAGCTTGTGCAGACCCAACCAGCAGCTCTGAAACTGCAGACACACAAGCTCTAACAGCAGGAATCTTCCACAGCCCCATGCTAGAGTCTTGAAAGCACTACCAAATGTGTTCAGGGCAGTTTCTCTTGATGAAAAGGTTCCAAAAACATCCAGGAGTAAAGGTGACCTGTCTCACACAGCTATAGACAGTATTTTGACAAAGATCTCAGTTGATCTTCCACTGCTTCTCACCTCCCTAAGCTTGCAGAAGCAAATGCTGAATGCAGATGACAGACATAATTAAACTCTGCTATTCTAAGCTTTAATTATCCTAGTGTGAAATAATCCCCCTTTGCCCGAGCAATTGCATTGCCTGTGCTAGCATTTAACTACTACACGGTACAGAAACCCTGAAAGTCAGGCAGTTCTGCTGCTGCCAGGACAGTTCTTTCTCCACTCTAAGAAAACTACCACTAGAAATTGTTGAACGGGGATTCAGCTCCCACACCTCAGAAGGATGATGCTTGGGATGTGCTGCATGTCCCCTCAAGTCTCATGCAAGCTAGCCTCTGTAAGCAGAAAATAAGCCATGGCAAGAACTTTCAGACATTTCTGCTACATCAGATAGACCAGACTCCAGGGCCCTTTTGGAGGTGCTGGCACAGCAGGCCTGCTGGCCCTGACCAGGAGAGCCAAAGTCTTTCTACAGGCCCTGCTCTCTCAAGAGTCCATTCTCCTGCTGCTCACTCTTCCCAGCGGCAGTACAGGACCATCGAATGCAGCACATCCAGGCAAGGGGTAGACCCAGGTCTTGGAGTATAGCTCAGTACTGGCAAGAAAGGGGAGGCTTTTCAAGCTCCTAGACAAACACAGGCCAACGATAATAGTCCGTTATCTGACCTTTTACCTAGACCTTAGTGGCTGGTTGATACATCGGTACTTCCCAATTGCTCTTCCTGCTGAAGCTGAGAGTTTATTGAATACTCCAATATATATGAGGCAAAGACATTTAGAGCAATCAAATCCTAGTGCAACAGCAGAATGAGTTTCTCAACAGTACTGCCTTATGGCTACCAGGGCCTGAAACATCCATCTCACCCTGCTTTGCAGTAAGGCTGTGGGTACACAAGTTAATTTCCTCGCTCATATGATGCATTTGTGCAGTTGCAGGGCCAGGTTTCCACACATGCACACCTCAATAACTACGTGCTTTACTGAATGAAAGCCTTGGACAGAGCTGTATAACATACTTGTGATGCCATTTCAATATTCAGCTCTTCCAGGATTTTGTAGAGGAGGAAACACAAGGTCAAAAAACCTGCCATAAATACTCTTCAATAACGTTCTTTCTGTCTGAAGTTGCCTTGCCTTTTAAGGCATCACAGTAGGTCACAAGTCTATTCTTTTTATTCCATAGCAATTAAATCTAAATTAAGCTTGATCAGGAGAGAGCTCCTAGAATTTATTGGGCTTGAGTTTCTCGTTTTTACCAGTTTATTGCACATCGGTAGGTGTGAAATTTTTTCACAGCTGACAAGAAATACTAGCACAAGGAATTGAGGAACCAAGTTTAAATGCAGTACGCCAACAAGTCAGCTGTACATAATTATTTTAGCTAGAGAACATGTTTTACTGGAGTATATTTTATCCCTTCTCATCTTACATTTTGCAAGGTGTTTAATGCAGGTCAGGGAAGATGTGGAAAGAGCAAGAGGAAGAAGAGGAAGAAACAGACACACAGCTAAGTAACACAATACACATTTACGGACCAGTTCTCTGATACAGAGAAGTCTCTAGAGTTTAAGTTAAACCTGTTCAGAGCAAAGCAAACTCATCAGCTGCCATTTTTGTGTATAGAGTTATCAGTTAATCAAAACACACTGAAGTTCAAAGGCACTGAGGTTCAAGAGGTTCTTGACATTTTTCCTTCATTAGTTTCATTTTTCCTAGTAGAAACTAGAAAAATGAGCCAGCTCTAGTTTTATAAGTAGTACTATATTGGATGATATTAATTTTGTCTTACTATTGGTCCAGATAAATGCATAAAGCTTTTGAAGTTTCTTTTTAACCGAAGACCACTAATTCACTATGAAGACCATAAATTTACAGGGTTTCCCCTGTTCTACAGTGGTAAAGCCAGGGAAGAAGAAAAAAATTATAGAGGGTAGAAAGAGGAGAAGTCATGTATATGAACTAAAAATTATTTATATTCGGTGAAAAACATTGGAGTCAGATACGTCCAGCCCTTCATAGAGTCATCATGTACCCTACAAAGACACTTCTTTAGTGGCTCATTACAATTCAACACTATCAGACCACAGTGGATGAATTGTTCCCAGAGTACAGATGAAAGATAAGAAAGACTTGACTTGTATTTAATGATCCACCATTAACATATTTCTATGTGGGTAGAGTTTCAACCTTTTTAATTGACACAATATGCATATAATAATGACTGTAGTTTCTTTCAGAGACCAACAGTTTCTAGATGAGAAGAAAAACGCAACTACATCCCATTTTAGGGGAATATTATCAATTTAAGATAGCATATAGCTTTCTTTATTAACTAGTGTGTTTTAAACCAGAATTAGAAAGATAGATAGATATGCAAGATAAGCCATCCTCCCTTGAATAATACATACTCCCATGTGAGTTAATATAGTATATAATGGCTATAAAGACATTTGTGTGAGTTTCTCTTTGGATGTGGATTCTGATATGTTCTTATTTCAGCAAAGCTAATATATCCATAAAAGCAGTACCCCAGTCATAGCTTTTCTTTATCAAGTCCTCTAAGCAACCATTAAATAGCAATTACCTTTGTCGCTGTACTAGTCCAAGGTAAAAGAGGGAGAGGATCGGTACCATGCCAGTTGTTTTAAGTGTATTTTTTTCTCCTGAGTGAAGAATTTGGTTAAGCAGTAATTCATTCAACCATGTTAGTCTGCATTTCAAAGTGTTTTTTATACTGCCTAGGATGAAACAAGAGTCTCCACAAAGATTAACATTGTTATTTGCATAAGATAATCAGTTAGAACACACTTGAGATTACTTTGACTTTACTAGGCCTATCAATTATGCAAGCAAGCATCATTCTTTAAAAAGGTAAAATTCAACAACTCTGATACATAAAGCCTCCAAAATATCAGGGCAGAAATAGAGGATAAGGTGACAGACAACCAGCTGTTTGCAAACAAGTTGTGGGAATGTTTGTACTTCGTTACTACTTCACAAGAAAGGTTTTTCTTGTTTTCCTCCCTGCTCCTTCCCAAGTTCTCACTAAACAGGCAACAGGGAAACCTAAGCCCAAGTGATTTGCAAAACCCTTGCTGGTGAGCAAGGTATTGTCCTCAGTCAGACAACCCTTCACTCTGACCATCCAGTCCAACTTTACCAATATCACCAGCCACTGTAAGCTTCAAATTCTCCAACACTGTCTGCAAACAGTTGGCTGCCACCAACACTTCTGTAGGACCTGGGAAGCAAATTTCATAGCATCACATCAACTCTACACACGGTATCTCCTTCTTCCCTGTCCAGGTAGTTTGAGCTTTATCTCAAGACTTGTCTATGAATGCAAGGCATAGCACTGAGCTTTACACCAAAGCCCACACCTATATTTTTGTAGTAATGAGGTCTGGATACTGCCCAATTGCCCTGATAGAGACCCTTTCTTCTTACATTTTCACATATTTCATCACCTTTGCCATTTTTCTCAAGTCAGAACCCTATACTAGCTGTTTGCTTTCCAGCTGCCAATTAAAAATGATCTTTAATCAGGACACAGTGTACTTCACTTCAGCCTGTGCTCAGGATGGTCTGCAGTAACAACTTGCCACAATGATAATCTGCAGTCTAATGGATTTAACTTAGTGAACCAATGGCTAAATATCACTTGAAAAAAGCAAATATAGATTGTTTGCTCCTTAAAAATCTCCACATACACAGGAATATCTTAAAGGTCTCCATCCTAAGTAACTGATTATCTGGCCCTGGAGGGAGGGGAAAACAGTGAAATCTTAGCTGCGTGTGTATTGTAAGTTTTAATTTATGCATATTTCCAATTTAGCAGAGGTATCTAGGCCACTTATCGATATGTACTGAGTTCATTTCCACGTAAAGTCTAAGGGGTCAGTTACACAAATACACTTCAAGAACAAGCATGGAAAAAACTTCACTTTGGCCATTCTCTAAATTTGAGCACATCCAGGGGTGGGCACCAGGCAGATGACAAGCACTGCAGGATAACACCCAACCATGACAGCACATCTCTTCAGTCCCCACAGCCTGGGACCCACATTGGGCAGAGAGAGAAAGTCACCAACCATCAGCATGCTGCTCCCAAAGCAACACAGACGGGTTACCAGAGAACTCTCAGAAAATAATTAATCTGAAACTCATAGAAATAAACTCAATTCACTTTTATCAGGTGGTTTCATAAAACATACTATAATTTTTGCATTTATACAAAAGTTTTAGGTTTGCCGATAAAGTATTTCTTTGCAAAGGGATATTAAGCATCTTTTGCTTCTGTATTGTAAGATTTGGATTTTGTTCTTTCAGCTGAAGCAACATAACAGTACTCCCTCAAACATTCAGAGGTTTACTCTGTCAATGGTTAAGAAACAGTATTACACACACTTCCTTGGAAATATTTTAGAATGAATAATAAGGATCTTCTGTATTGGTATACCTAAGCTAAACACACCATTTTAAGTCACAGCTTTAACAATTTTTACTACCATATAATCAGAAGCCTCTGCAGAACCTTACTTCTCTTGCAGTTCATTCTGCACTGGGAAACTGCAGACCCATTCAGATATAAAAGCTAATGCTTTTCTTCAGAAGCTCAGCCTCCCTACCTGTGCTCTCAAAGAAGATCCTGACAAAAATCAATGCATATGTATGATGGAGGGAGGAGAAAAAAAGCTTCTGGTTCAATAAGTAGTTCTCATTATGCATGCCTTCTGTTAGAGGAACAGAGATCCTTTTTCTAAAGATGATATAAAAGCATTTGAGCAGGGGGATGGAAGCTGTGACGTAAGAGGCAGCCAGTGGAAAGACATATGGAGATAGAAAAATAAGATAGATATCAGCAGTTGGCAAGTCTCCTCCTGCATTTCACATTCACATGCTCACCATATTTAGACACAAAGACTATATCTAACAGTCCAGCACCATAGAGATTTTTTTCATTCTCTGAAGAGATGCATGATGTTATAGACATTGTCCTGTACAGCACAGCAAGTCTTCAGCAGGACAGAATTCTTAATTTACTAATCCATCCATTTGAGTTTAAAGCCAGAAATGCACTGTTCATTAGTGAATTTACATGATGTACTACTATACTGTAGTGCAAGTATGGATTGGTATCTGCTGTTCAATTTAAACATCGCATTTGTATCCTGCAAGCATATAGCAGGGGAAATTGAACAAAGTGTTTGTGATTCTTGACTGTTATCAATGAAGTAGTTTCCTTTTCAGATTGAAGAATGGTTATTGAATATAAAGAAAACAGTCATCCCTAAGTCTCTTCCTTTCTGTCCTCACTGTGGCAGGATAATGCCCATTACGTTGTCCAGATTTCTCTGGACTTTTTTTTTTTTTTTTTAAAAGACATATTTCCACCTGCATTACATCAGTACATCCAGGGGAGAGTTAAAAACCACAGCTCTCATCCCACTGAGTGCATACTATAACATGCTTCCTTCACACTTCACTTGTAGTGCTGCTTGTGTACTTTTGTTTGAGAGAAAAAAAAAAAAAAAAGCTTCCTTTACTGACAAAAAGAACCAAGAGCAACCTACTCACAGCTATCACTATGAAAACTGTTAGTTTCACAAAGCCTGATCAAAAATAAAGCCTGCTAGTTCCCCTATTGGCAGATTAAGAATCCAAACCATCTACCTCCTGGTAGAATATCAGCCACAGAATGTCGCATTTAGTATGGTACAGCTCATTCTACTAAACCATCGAATATACCCTAAGTTATAAGATATGGGATGATATATTCAAGTTATAGGCATGATTAAAAAAAAAAAAAACCCTGAAAAAAGTCTCCATTTTGTATTTAGATACCCAAGTTTGCAGATCTTCAGGAGTAGCAGATCTCAAATGCAGGGCTTGCCCATCTTCCCTCATCTTGCTGCTCACCTCCTTCTCTCCAAAACCTTTCCTCTTCTAAGTCTTTTTTGACCATCACTGGGACATCCCCTGCTATGGATATCTTTGATAATTAATTCTCAAGTGTGACAGCTAAGAAATGACTTCTCACTGTGGCCTGTTCATATATCCATTACGCAAACTGCTGTGTAATTATCAGATGTAATGCACTGAGAGCCTTCTGCTTGATGGTTATGGACATAAGCATTACTTTAGGTATGCAACAGGAAGTAGTAAAGTCACATTAAGTAGAACAGATTTTGGGATATTGTGTGATCCATGTTCAAGCTGAAAAGGGACTATTCTGACATAGGATAGTTTTGCCATCATGCTTTAGTAGGCACTACATGGAGAGGGGAAGAACAGCAGCTCTGGATATATATTACACAAGCAATTCATACTTGCTATTGTTTTTAAGGAATGACTGAATTTGATAGGCACCTACAATAAATCTGAGATGTTTGTACAATGCTAATCTTAGATATTTTAACTTTTCAGTAGTCACAGTCCTTGTGCATTTAGCGGCAGGTCGGAAACCCAGATAAGATGGGCCTCTTTTGTAGGTCAGCCGCTGCATCATATGATGCTGCATTCATGCACTTCAGTGCACAAAGGGATAGCAAAAAGAACATCAAGTGAAGCTTATGGCAATTACTACATGAGATTCCCCAGGGAGTGAAGAAGTATGAACTTCTGAAATGGCAAGCTTGTTCTAAACAAAGTTCCGCTATTTTGCTAGAATTGCCCACAGAAGATATTTTACCTAATGCTACAAGACAAGCAATTACTATATTTTTGAGTAAATATTTGGCATGTGTATAGACCTATACTTTCTAAAGTGACAGCTTTATGAATTTTGCTCAGTTACTAAAGAGAGAAACAATGCTAAACTCTCCATTAACTGCTCAAATGAAGTATAAAAGAGTTATTTACAGAACTTACTTTGTCTTTATTATGGATTTTTAGGAAGTACTAATTCACCTTTCTATATGAAGAAGGGAGCACAAGTGAGACTACATAAAGCTATAAAAAATATTAATTGCAGAGTAAGACACAATATCACTAAATTTATGAAATTTGTCCCCTCTCCTCTGTTCCTTAAAATAAGGTAATTGGACCTTTACATCAAAATGCTGGTGTGGATCAAGTTTTTACCAAAAATAGTTGTTAGAACTAGCAGGTACAGAGACAATTTAGAGGCATGGAATAATCCCAAAACCTCAAGAGACAGGCCTCAAATGAGTAAGCAGCTGCACCACAACTACACAGGAAACTGTAAGCGATTAGGAGTTTCAGAAGCAATTCAGATGGGTCAAGAGCCATCTTCCATAAATAGCTATAAATTCATAGAATAATATCTGCAAACATGGAGGAAAGCTACAGGAATATCCATCTCTGAACCAGACCTTGAAGAAGACTTACCTCTTTTGCTCTCTTCAGCTTCTTAAGGAAATCCTGTGACGCATACAAGAAAAAGGATTGTACCAAACCTAAAGGAGACCTAAATAACAATAAATGGAGAGAAGGCCATTTTTTAGAATCAAGAGTTTTTTTAGAAAGAAGAGCCAGAGAAAGCAAGGAATACCTAGGGATGGAAAATAAAACAGCTGAGAGCTCAAGCGTCAGGATTAACAGGCAGTTCAACATAAGTGACACTGTAGTGAATGTCAGTTATAGACCACCTAGTTGAGAAGAAATAGATGAAGTCATCTTCAGGTAACATTTAAAGGTCCTGGTCCTCATGAACAAATTTAACCATGCTGAATATATGCTGAAAGGGCAACACAACAGGGCACAAACAAGCCGGGAGACTTCTGAAGGGCCTTGATGAAAAATCCCTCACTACTATGAACAAAAAGCTGACAAGGAGCCGCTCAAACATACGAACAAGGAATTGCTGGTTGCGTATAGGAAGGAAAGGAGCAGCTTTAGCAACATCAACCACAAGGTAGTGTTCAGGATACTGCTAAGAGGCAGTAGGATAAAAAACAAGATCACAATCCTGGACTTCAGGATCGCTGACTACAGCTCTTCAGGGACCTATTTGGAAAAATGCCACAGGATATTGGCCCAGAGGGAAGAGTTCCAAGATTGGCGGCAAGTATTTAAGGATCATCTCCAAGCTCAAAAATGGCACACCCCAACAAGCAGGAAAGCATGTAAAGGCAACAAAAGGTCTGCTGAAGTAGCTGATTAAGAACAAACAAAAATATGCAAAAGGTGGAAGCCAGAACCCAAAAGGAATATAGAGATACTGTCCAAGCATGGAGTGAGAACCAAAGTCCTTCCAAAGTTGACGATGAAAAGCAGTATGAAAGGTAACAAGAAAAGCTTCTGAAAGTGCATTAACAGCAAAAGGAAGACAAGAAAAAATAATTTAGCTCTACTACTAAATGAGCACCTGGTAACATTGAAAACAGGTACTAAATGCTTTCTTCACCTCAGTCTATACTGGCAAGCTCCTGAGATTGGGTTGGGGGATTCTGGAACAAGGAATACTTACCCTCAGTGGAGTAAGATCAGATTATGAAATATTTAAAACTGGACACACCCAAGTCCATTGGCTCTGACAGGATACACCTACATATGCCAAGAGAGCTGGCCTTTTTACTGCAAAAATCCCTCTGACTCATCTTTGAAAGGCTGCGTTGACCGGGAGAAAGCAAGTATCACTGCTGTCGTCAGTGAGGGCAGGGAAGACTCAGGAAACTAGAGATTGATCAGTCCCACCTTGACCATAGAAAGGCTGAACTAATCCTGAATACTATTTCCAGACACACAAAGAACAAGGAGATCAGGAGTAGTCATCATGAATTTAACAACCTGATAGTCTTCTGTGATGAGAAGAAAGGCTTAGCATGTTAGGAGAGACCAGCAAACGTCATTTATCTCAACTTCAGTAAGGCTTTTAACAGTGTTTCCAGTAACATCCTCAGACAAGTTAATTAAGCACAAGCTAGATAGTTGGTCAGTGAGGTAGATTAAAACTGGCAGAACTCCCATCCAACTTCAGGCTGTGCTGCTGATCACAACCTCTAAGTCCAGCTGGAGGCCAGTTACTAGCATTTCCCAGAAATCAATACCAGGTCCAATACTATTTAGCATCATTATTATGACCTGGATGATAGGACCAAATGCTCCCTCGGCAAATTCTCCCCTCTCCTGCAAATGACACACCTGCAAAGAGGCTACTATGCCAGGGGGTTGTGCTGGAGCTCAGAGGAATCTCAACAGGCTAGAGAAGTGGGCAGAGAAGAACATTGAACTTCTCTTGGCTTTCCAAACTGAGATAGCTCCTACAACCATGCTCTTAATAAAGCAGTTAGCATAAGGAAAACCACAGGAGACTCTCTGCATAGCCAAGCAGAAAAGAGGCAAAAAAAGAGAACAGCTACTACAAACATCCTGTCAGAATCAGCAGTACAAAACAAGCAGTGAGAGAGGTCAGATGGAGACAAAAGGATCTGCTTTTCTCATTATGTGTTATCCAAGCAGCACTCTCCATTCCTGCAGCAATGTTATAAACCCATAAGGTATCACTGGAGGTGATGAAGCACTCTCATTTACAGGCTCCCCTACCCAAGACACACTGCAGAATACTCTTGTGGCAAGATAGACTTGCATTATCAGTGCTGATCTACAGGTCTTGGGCAAACAAAGCAGGAAATTTACATTTCAAAGCTACCAATTTGACATTTTTCCAATCAATACTCAGCTTGACGTTATTATTATTATATGCCAAGCCCAAAGGCCAACTTCAAGGATGACAGAAACTTTACTGTCCTTATTTCTGAAGTGCATCATGACACCAGAGACAAAAACATTAAAAACTGCATGCAGAAGTTGCAAACAAATAGGACACTTATCATTAACTGTTCCCAATAGAGGTGGTTTCAGATGCTGATAGCCAGTTGGTAGAAACTATAGATTCAGGTTATTGTTCAAGCTATATGTCTTTGAAGACCCATTAAAGACAATGACAGAATAGCTGGATTGTCTAGCATACTAAATGGTTATATTTTCAAGGCTCAGGTTTCTACAAACATGCATTAGCCAGTTACTTTGTGCTTGAGATTAGTTTACTACATGGACAAGCTTTACTTAAGAAGAGAAGAGAAGAGAGAAGAGAGGAAAAAAATAAAAAATAAAAAAAATAATGACAATCATTGTCTATAATTGTCTTTTCCCCATAAGGAAACAAATACATAATCACTGCAAATAAGTTTCTCTCAGAGATTGCTAATCACTTTAGCTGCACTCATAGGCACAAACAAAAACATTAAAAACAGTAATTTCAAATAGGAAACATAAAGAATAGTTAGCAATCTAGCTTAACAGCAGACTCTCAACTCCTGCTACATACACCAATACTAGTAGACTACCATACAGCACTTATACATCAAGAAGCACCTCCCTAAGGAAGATTCCTCTAGAAATAAGGACAAGATCACAGAGTTCAAAATAAAAATCATAATAAAATACTATAACATAAGTATGATAAACAGCTAGTGGATTTTTCTTTTCAGTAGATTTATCTTGCTGCTACTAATGTTAAATTAACCCCTGACACATTCTTTTCCCTTCTTTTCCCATTCCTAACCATTTCTCAAATACATTAAAAAGAAAATGTAGCCTAACATTTTTTTCCATTCATGTTACCTTTGTGCAACCTCTTACAACTCTTTATAGCTCAAGGTCATAATCAGGGAAGAAAAAAATGCTACAAAACTGAAGTTACCTAGCTGCTTACCTGCTTACTTGACAACAACATTATTAAATAATTGCTATAGAAACCCTTCACTTTAAAACAAAAACATGCATCAACAATATTTATAAGAGAATACATACTTAAACTGTAACTTACTTACTGTTCATTAAATACTACATTAACCAGAGCAACTTCTTGGGGAGAATTTTTATATCAAGTCCCAGTCACATGAGAGCCTCTCTCATCAGTATAGAGTAGGTGCACCTGTAGAGAATAAAGCAGTTGTTTAGGTGGGACTGGGATCTAACTGCAACTGAGCTATTAGGAGTTTATCTGATAATCTGCAGAGGCACTAAAGCATACGCTTTGGTATAATTGAAACACCCACTGTTTCCTTAGAATGTTGCTTGCTTGAACTTGTTTTCTTGTACAGAGAACCTGAATGTCCTCTACACTCTCAGGTAAGTGTTAATGAATAAATGCCTAGGGCTAGTTATGACCTACTTGTATAAGATTTTCTCCTCTTCCTTCCTTTCTTCCATTCTAGAACTTGCTAAATGGTTTTGGTGATGTTTAGAGATGGAGTTGAACTAGGAGGTGTATAGCAAAAGTTTTATAGGAAATTGAATTCTATAGCATACTGTTTTTAAGTAATACAAACAAACAACTTGAGCTGAGGTTGATTTATGATTTTGGAAATAATAGAGTTGTATTAAATATTCACCTCTAAGACACTATGGCTTATATATATATATATGGCTAAGCGGAACAGTGAGTGTTTAGATGACAATTCTCTAAGATGTAGACTGACCTTTGCTCAGGCAAGAAAGTTAATGCAGTAAATAGTGGTATTGCCCAACTTAGTGGTACTGCTGAATGTTGTTTTCCCTAACCACACTTTGAAGGAGGAATGCAGATCATATGATGTCAGAACAACAAAATTTTGTATTGTAATCCTTGCTGCTAATAATGTTTTGCTGCTCATAAAATATATTACATTAGATCTTTATATAATGTTGAGAGAAGTATTTTATGAGAAATATTGCATTAAAGGATTGTTACAGGTTGACTGAAAGGTGAATTGATTAGTAAAATAGTAAGATGCTGAAATGTTATTGAGTAAATCTAGAAGCTAAGACTATTTTCTTTTTCTAAGACAATACTATATTGAAAGAATTTATCAGTCAGTAGATGTCTAGCTGACTTATGGGGCCAGAGCCAGGCTGTTTTCTCTTTGCCTTTGCTTGGTAGTCAGCATTCTCTTGGCCTTTTACATGGTCCTATGGAGGAGTCGGCCACAGCCTCCCCTTGCCCTCTGCTCATGGGGTTGCTATTGGGCAGACTAATGAAATTTGGTGCCTGGTGTGTGGGCAGAAGACACTCATGGCATTGAGGACCACCAAGGGCTGGTTGGATACCAGCACCACAGGTGAGAAACAAAAGGCAGACCTGTGACAAATCTCTATCTCAAAAAATAATCTAGAAATTAAAACTAAGAAATCAAAATTGCATTTAATGGCTTGGATTTTTGTTCCTCTGTGTGTGTGTGTGGTTTTTTTTTCTTTTTTTTCTTTCCTCACTCTCCCTCCTGTGACATAAATGTATTCTTGACTTTTGAGCAGATTGGCAATAAAATATTTTTATGGTAACTAAATGGATTGCTCCTGAATTTAATCACTCACTGAAGACTCATCCTTTCCCTTTTGTGAATGCTGTCACTTGAACAGCTGACTCAATTACATTTTCAGAAGGTAGTCTGATAAAAAAGCAACAGTGTTTGAATAAAGTGTTTTTACTCTTATCTCTTTTAGGTTTCACTTGGCTATGTAGGTTTTCCTCCAGACACCTATAATCATTAGCTCTTCTATTGTGCTGTCTTTGTTGAAAATATCAGAACTATCTTTGTCAAAAAGGAGTTTTTCAGAAAAATCCCTTATTCTTGTGTGGAAACTGTATGCCCTTTACAAATGTGATACCTTTCTTTACCACTTAAGGAATTATAATGAATACTTAACCTTACAGATGTTGACCTTTCTAAATTTTGAAGTACAAACATTTTTGTTTTCCAATCGGCTAGCCTCTCCTTAAAGGAAATCTAAATCTTGTCTAGGATTTTACACATCCAATTCATAAGCTGCCATTTTTCTGTCCAGAAGAAACAACCTCTGTGATGGGCCCCAGCTAAGAGGAGGTTGACTCGTCTGTACGGATAAGCTCAACACTTTGTCCTTGCGCGCAGTATGAAGAAGCAATGTTGATGGGAGGTTAAGGCAGCTCTCACCTTCCACCTTGTTACCCACTATTCCCCTGCTTTTGCTGTGTATCAAAGCTGGATATGATTGCTCCTCTACTGGTAGAGCCAGGGCAGGAGATGCTTGGTGGCCTTTGCTTAGAGGCCTCTGTGCACATAGTAAACAAGTTTGACGCACTGTACGAACTCAGCCTTTGTGAGCTGCCTTAGGGAGATGTAGTGGAGGAATTTTTAGGTTTAATTCTGAATCTTCTACGTGTTTTCCTACTAAATGCTTTGTGGCGTGTGTAAAAGTCTGATTAGATATCTCAAATGCATTAGTAATAGTCATTAAAGTAGCTGCATAAATAAGGAAAGAATCCTTCAAATTGTCCAGCTTCCCAAGTGACAAGGAACTACATAATAAAATACATCAGTGATATACACAATGCTAATGCAGTTGCAAAGAAAGTCTGGAAAAACTGACTTATGGTACTCATTATTTCACTCAGAAGCAACATTCCTTCCTTGAAATAGAATCTTCTGGGATTGTCCTTTAATAAACAGATGTTTAGAAACTACCATTCACTAATACCTGGGTCTTTCACTTTCTAACAGCTCTGGCCCATGATCATAGTACTCCTTGGGGAATACTATACTCTTAGAACTTGCTTCTTTACTTTGCCTGAGGAAACATGATGATCTCTATCTGTGTGCAGACTAGCCAGCTACCTGCTATGGAGTACAGCTAATATGTGAGACTAAAGAAATGAACAGGTGAAATATCTGGGAGGCATAACATTAAAAGAATAACAATATTTAAAAAAAAAAAAAAAAAAAAAAAAACTTTATCTGCCACCCAGGTACAAATACACCCAGGAGACCTAACAGTTAATTTTTCTTTAAGTGTCTGTCTCTTGGGATATTCTCTGACTTTCTCCAGTTCCTGTAGAATAATTTGGCTGCCTGTGCAAGCTTGATTTGTGTGTGATTCCACAGCTGCAGAAGCCCATTGATATGTGGTGGTGAGCAAATCATTGCATTTTTTTCAGGGCTCAGCTGTTTAAAATATACTGAATGCAAAATCACTGGTAAGTTACAATGTGTTTAAATTACTCTAATTAAAGCTTCTGTAGTATGGCACAGTTCATGATATTTCATTGCAAATTACAGCTCATGTACCTACCATGGCAAGCAGGCGTGATCCCTTATCTCTTTATTCAGAAACTAGAAAAAATGTAATAGAAAGAACCAAACTTTTCAAGCTAAATTGCAGACTTACTAGCTGATGTCTTTTGACAATTTTTTGAGAAACTCTGGAATGAGACAGAATTAAATTGTGGGTCTGAACATCTTCATTTGATAGTGGGAGGAAGAAAAATCCCTCCTCAAGGAGCCTTTGATCCATTTCTATTTTTAACAGGTTGGCTCTACCATGCAAAGGGGTGCTCTTAGTACTGTTCATCATGCCATGCAAGTACTGAAAATAATATTCATACTATTCATACTGCAAAATTCGGATTTTAAGAAACCACATCAGGACAACGCAGTCCAGTCCTTGTACTGACTCATCCACCAAAGGAAGACATGGAAATGCTGGAGCATGAGCATAGAAGGTCATAACGATGTCTGGGGAGTTGTAGCACAATGTATGAAGTAATTTTAAGATTTGTTCAGCCTTAAAAGGGAATGGGTAAGGAAATGTAATTTTCATCTGCAGCTGCTTGTGGAGGGGTTACAGAGAGGATGGAGACAGATTTGTCAGCACTGAACAGTGACAGGACAAGAGCCAATGCTTTAGACAAGGTAAATTCCAGCTGAGTATATAAGTTAAAAAAAATTCCCAGTGAGAGTATTAAGCATTGAGAAAGGCTGCCCGGAAGAACTGAAGAGTCCCCATCCTTGGAAAGCATCAAGCTTTCACTGAACAAGACCAGACTGTTTTTCTTTAAGCCTTTGCTGATTACTAGGACTGATTTTTCTTATTTTTTGTGTAAAGAATATGCGAAATCACTATCATTTTTAAGGCAAATCTTTTATCTACTTGAATATTTCACCTCTTGGTCATTCTTCTAAACTGGCTCTAGTTACTTCACCCTTTCCATTTCAGATATGTCTTAAACCGATATATTTCCTGCTCTCCTTTGTTATTCTGTCTACATTTTGTGGTTTTCAGAACTGGATGCTGAACTCTGGCTGATCACTGTAGGCACCACACGTGGTAAAATAAAACATATCTTAGATATGATACTGAAGTAACACCATATAAAATTGCTTGCTTTAAATAATTGATAGTTTAATGCCCAGTTGCTCAGTTCTTTGTGTATTGAAGTTAAGCTTCCTGTGTTATTTTCTGAATTTCTTTTTCCGAGATGTATTAAACAAAGAAAGTCTGAGACCAAGAAAACGAATTTTCAAAGAGAATTGTCTCAAGATTATTTTGGCTTATTTACTTAGAGTCTTTCCTGGAATTTCACCGATGCTGGAGGGGGTGGGGTTAGAATACTTTAACTTTTTATGCATACTAAGTATCTTCTTCCACATTTAGATGATATTCCTCTGTTAAAATTGCATTAAAAATCACTTCACAATTAACCTCAAATGCAGACTAGGTACAGGTATGTGTAATACACTCACTGTAATGCTTAACTGCTTAGAGCACTCCCAACATCAGAAGCCACTGCTTTTCCATATAGTTGGCAGCATAAACACCAGAAAAATGGCCCGCTACCTTAGATCTTTCTCCTTACTTTTTCTTTATACAGACAGTACATACAAAGTTGCTGTATTTGTCTTTTGCTGGATTCTGATTCTTTAACTTTGCCTCAGAACTTCACTTTACTTTGATCAATGCTTAATCTTCATGTTGATAGTCAATTCAGATGGGGCTTATTCTCATTTTGATACAGTCATTTACTAAACCTATCTTTAAAAAGTAATCTGGCATAATGAAAATTTTACAAATTTCAGGTGAGTTGATATTACTGAGGTTATATTGTATGTTATTTGGATAGAAACTATGCACTTGTCTTCAGAACAAAACGTTGCTCTTAGTATCAATAGGAATTTTTCATCGAAAGAACTGGACATGGATTTGATCCAAAAAATCATAAATCAGTCTGCTCAAGAGGAACAGTAATATATATACATATATGTATATCCATGGACCTGCTAAGGACTGATGTTACTTTTTTGTTATATTTAGAATTCTGATTGGTAGTAAATGCACAAAAGTGATAAATAGGTACTTACTTAAGAATGAATTACTTAAAAATGCAACTATTTGGAATCTGTTATTCATATACAATCAGCACTTCCCTCTTCCCACTGAACAGGTGCAGCATAATATTGTTAAAGGAGAAATAAATGTTTGCAGAGAAGCAGTCTGTCCTTCACGGGTAACTTAACACAAAGCAGAAAGAAACACAGAAATAATCTTCCTGGTTCTTATTGATCTCCCTTTATATTATCACAAGCTAGGAAGCCAAGCTATTTATTGACTGAACTTTGGATAGCCACATCTGATTAGCTCAGCTTTCATGAGCGAATCTTATAGCTCAGTGAAAACACTTCATGCTGTCAGAAAGTGTAGGAAGATGTGAGGTTACAAAACAGATGTCATTTTTCTTCTTTACCAAATAAATTCAAAAATATTCAAGATTAACCTTATCATAGCTGGTGACAAAACAGAGGGTGTTGACATGCTTCTGAACTTGTGTTTTTCTCTGTTTTATTCCTAAAAGAGGCAAAGACCGACAAAATACAAACTGAGAAGAATGGAAGTATTTGAAGTTTAACTGCAAATCTGGATTAAATCCCTCTTACCTACTGAAGTTTTTGGACTGAATTTAAGGGTGATTCCACATCCATAATTTATCCTGGCAAACACTTCCTTGCAGAGTAAAACCGCTGAAGTTCTAACCTGGCATCTTCTGGTCACCAAGATTTCTGCCTGTGAAACTCGGAGTTCACAAGAAGTGCAGATTTAGGTTCTGCGATGACAAATTGAAGAGGGCTGAGGGGAATGAGCGCTAGGGTCTGCCCCTTGCCATTGCAGGCACTGTCACCGGGAAGCACAGGGAGGACCATGGAGTTCTTGCTGTCACACACTCCAAAACTCTCAGCAGTCTATAATAAATTTAAGAAGGAAAATTTACAAAAAATCTCTATGCCACCAAGAAAAGGCTGGGGCTATATTTGTACCCTACAGTGCAAGGAAACTTGTTAAGCTTCCAATCATTCCTCAGCTAGAAACTAGACTATGCTCCTCCCTCGGTGAAGATGGGAAATGTCTTCTTTGCTGTTCAGGGGAGATAGAAACGTGCTCCATATTCCAGGTCTGGATATGGATTTAAAAGTGAACATCTACATAAGATGCATTTAGCAGGGTACCTAAGAAACTGAATGTTGCTAGAAACAATGACACAGTCAGCCTACCATCTTGTTTTAGATCTCCTTACTAGTACATTAGAGGAAGATTTAAAAATTATGAGACTTAAGTTCTGCAGGAAGGAGGAAGAGTGGGGGAAAAAGAAGAGGAAAAAAAAAAGAAATTACAGAACACATTATCAGACAAGGACAGAATTTCCTTTTAAAAATCCATAATGAGACATTCAAAATTCACATACCAAACTTGAGCTTTTAACTCCAGCATCTCTCCTGCCTAGCCTTCCCTTCAGAAGCTAGTTAAAATCTCTGTGCTGTTCAGGCTGTTTTTCCCCATAGCTTCTCTGAAATATGTAGCTATGACTGCTTTCTTTGAATGGTTCAACATCCTTGAGTTTGAGTCTAACTCAAACTTGGGGCCTTGAAATTTCCTTCCCTCAGTCAATGTGCAGAAGAGCCCACTCCACTAGAGTGAACGGCGGTGCAGGGGATCCACAAGGCAGAACTGCGGCTTTTTTGCTCTCCCTTTGGAGACCCCGTGAGGATGTACAATTTCCAATGCAAGTCCTTTCTTCTGAAGGAAATTCATTTCCAATTTCATATTGCATCAGTTGCGGAGCTAGAAAGTTAGTGGACTTTCATGGCATTTTCCTAAGCTTCTTAAATTCATTACAGCTTAAATCCAGTAGATAAATATTCACAGGATTTTCTGTTTAAAATTACTCCTTTTGGGGTGCTTTTTTATAAGCAAACTTATAAAAGTGCTGCCTGGAATGAAATGCTAAGTAACAGCATCTTGGATTAACAAACATCAATTTTAAAAATAGCTGCTTTTAATTACTGAGCTCTAAATCAGAAAGTCAGTACAACATCAAGGGGCTGCTTTTTTCTATTGAGTGTGAATAATATTTAAAAGTGAGGTGTCTTCTAACCCTTTAATTTATACCTTCTAAGGACAGTTCTGACTCATGGTTTTATTTTTTCTCTATTTTTTTTCTAGGTGGTTTGCGAAAGATGTTTCAAAGCACAGAATAAATGTAGAGACCTGATCCAAAATTCCTTGGCAAATCTCCCTCCTATTGTGAGCAGTACTGCTTGACAAAAGCCCCTGTCTAAACTCCGTAAGGACAGAGCTTTTCCCAACCCTCTTTGGTCACTTCAGTTATCTCTTGAAAATTTGATTTTTGCGTATCTGGTGGCTGATTCTTTCCTGCTGTATTGTCCAACAGCAACATCCCTTCTCGTCAGAAAGATAACAGAGAAATGCTCAGTTTCTATGTGGCTCCTCACCAAAACAGGGAAGCATCACATGTCCAAAACTCATGTTGAAAAACTGGCTCATATTAAAAGTTAGCAATGTCAATCTTGGGTATTTCTCTGAGACATATGTGTAAGCTTTTTTTTCTTTTTTTTTTACACAGAGTCCGTTAAGGAAAAAGCTCTTTCTACAAGATTAATTAGTGTCAGGGTTGCTGCCACAGAGCTTGCTGGTATGAATGAGATGATTCTCATCCGCAACTGAGACAAATTTCATTCGGCTGTTTGTTGCATCCTTACCATGAGTTGTAACTTCCAGTAGGTGAGGCTTTGTCTTTCCTCAAGTAATGGAAAGCCTGTTTCTCACCATGATTTTATCCGAAGCTAACTGACCCCAGAGGTGCTAAAGGCAACTGGTGTGGCAGCTGCTCGCTAACCTCCTGACAGAATATGGAGGAACGTTTATTAAACAAACAATGTTCACTTGACCCAAGGCTGACTTTGAAGTTTGATCTCTAGCAGGAAGACTTACCTAATGATTAAACCGTGGAATTAGTCTCTTAGGACCATAACTAATAAAAACCTTGGGTGCTTATAACTCGGATGCTGCAATTCTTCATTTCAGACATATGCTGACGGCAATGAAATCCAAGGGCAGAGGAAGATGACTTAAAGTTATTCAGTGAGCAAAGACCTGCTCACAGGCAGCTGAAAAACAGGGTTAGTGTAGGAGTGAAGGCTGGACTCTGCCCTCTTGGGATGATAGGCACCCGAGTGAGGCATAGGAGATCTGTGGCAGAGCAGGATTCACTGAACCGGTGGGGAGATCTTAAGGATGCTGACTCTGAGCCTGCCAGCAAGCAGATAAGAGCAGGAGAGAGCTGCTGCTTTACACTGCACGCTAACAGAATAAAGAACAGTGCAAATAACCCTCAAATCAGAGAGCAGAACTGAGGGGTCCCCATTTCACTGGTGTGTTGTGGCTGTGATTTATGGAGAACAGGCACTGACTGGGAAGGTAAAAGGAGGATCCGTGCTCTCCTTTGCGCAGCAGATTCACTTGGATGAGCGGATGGGAGCACATATGGTTGTCTTTTTTCTCTGCTAGCAATCTCTCCACTCACTGTAACACAAATCTGGAAACATTAAAGGAGCCTTCCTCCTGCAGAGGTACGAGAGGGCTTCTGAAAACACTTAGCACTTGCCTAGCCCAAGGGAAAAGAAGCAGTGTCAGAACATATTGTTTAATGTGCTCTAACTAACCTTTTTTTTTTTTTTTTTTAAAAAAAAAAAGGGGTAGCCAAACACACCATCCTTAGTGTGAGCTAAAATGGTAACATTGCAGCCAAGAAAGGGTAATGAAACCAGCTTAGATTTAACATGCAAATTCACTGAGACAATTATTTTTTTGCAGTAATTTAAAATAGTTATCAGAATACTTTTGCCATGTGCAGTGTAGTGTTATTTAATGTTTTTGGTGCCAGCTCCAGATCTGCGACACTGGGATGTAGATATTTGACGACATTTAGATACTAATATTGAAGAATGCAATGAGGGTTAAGACAGGTTCAGCTTCCCAAGCATGGGTGCTAGTGACGTTTAAGACTCCCAATAGTGCACAAGCCAGGCAGGTATGGCAAAAAAAAAAAAAAAAAAAAGCATGTATTCTTCTGAAAGGCAACTGAGTGAGATACACTGGGACAAACAAAATGGCAGTGTTATTCACATTGTGGCCCCTGAATCACTTGCTGGCTTTTTAGGAGCGTGTTCACTGCACACGCAGAGCCCACACTGTCCCTGAATGCTGCACCGACCAGCCTGCACCAGCCTTGTCTGGGGACTTCCGAATCACACGGGTTTCTTGTGAGGGAGGACAGGCAGCTGAAAGAGTGGTCAAGAAACTCTTCCAGATTCACAGCTTCTCAAGCAAGGAACGTTTATATTCTGATCTGCGAAACGCAAGTGAAGATGTGTATCTTAAATATTATATTGTATTATGTGTTGATAAAGTACCATACAGACTTTCAGGGCTGTAATAAAGGTTTTTAATATGGCTAATTGCATGTATCCCAGCCAAAATCTTCCCCATCCTACACAGGTATTTATCTCAGCTAGCAGATTTTGTTTGTTCAGATCCAAATTAGAAAGTATTTAAAGCAGATAGCACATCTCTAAAAATATACTGAATTTACAATGAAGCTTTAACATTCTGTTGCTAAATTTCACACATCTCATTTGATTTCTGAAGAGAAAAGGTAAACACTCAAATTTCCTTTACCAGTTCTCAAGCACTACTTTCAACAGTTAAAATAGAAGTATTTCTCTTATTATTACTATGTGTTTTAAGTACAGACAAATGGCCATTCCCTTTACATTCCCTTTACAGCCAAGGAAGTCAAATTCCTGCCTGCAGTTTGCACTATTTTTTCCCCCTTATTGATAGGAATGTAAATTCCTATGCAAATTGAACAGCTGCTGTTCAGATACAGTTAAATAGAACTGTAGGATGGGAGGATGGGACCAAATTACTTCTGTCCACCTTAACAGGTCTTTATAATAAGATTTACTTACATGGTCCTGAATCCTGCCAAGTTAAATCATCACTTCAACCATGTACAAATTCCTGTTAAAGTATTTTAACCGCAGTACAAAAGGTTAGGGTAATGGGAAGATCTGAAAGCCGAATGGTTACCGTGAAACCCAATTGCTGCCTGTATTTAGATAATTTTCCTTGAAAGTGTCAGTCCATTAAATCCCTAAATTGTTTTATTTGCTACTTATGAAAGTCTTTGCCTAGTCTTTGGATGTCACAAACTAATGAAAGGAGCCTTAGAAGAAAACCCGCAGATTCTGTAAAAGTAGAACTAATATGACATGCAGTGATTTTACAATATTATATAATTTTTTTGACTTTGTAGAAAAGTGAGACATATGCCATACAATATTTTTTCAGATACCATAAATGTTTTCTCTCTCAATTTGAAAAATAGTTGCAAAATTCAGCTTTAACAAAATGTCATAATCATTATTTTAAAGAATCGATCTTTACATTAAATATATTTGATATCTCAGTACAACTCAATTATATTTTGCAATGGAATGATAGAATATAAAAAGGTTTTCAGTTTTAGTATCATACTGCAACTTCAATTTGTGTCACAGAGTGCAACATAAATAATATTTTCAAATATTCAGTTAACCAAAATTGAAAAATACCTTCTTTTCCCTGCCCCACATCAGCTTGAGTTCTTTTCTTCTCCATCTCATGTATCTTCCAACTTGCTGCAAGCATTGCTTATATCAGCCATAAAGACAACAAGAATGACTGTGACCATCCAACATGCATCTCCTGAGGTATGCGCTCATAACTAAATGCTATCATCAGCACTGATCTACAGAAAAGTTAAATTTGACATTATGCTTTTATATTTGGGTACACTATATTCTTATACGTGAGTATATATTTCAGTATATTTCAGCTGCTGTCCCGACTGTGGGAAAATGTAAAATGTCTAATGTTCAGGAAACTACTTTTACGAGCTTTAATGTTTGGTGAGTGAGACCAAGATGTTCAAGTGAGCTAGAATTTTGACATTTCATTTTTCCTTTTTAGAAAGTGTTGAAAACATACTCTCAGGAAAAAAAAAATGGAGACTGAAAGCATTCAAAGCTGTCGGAAGGATAACTAAAGCAATAAGACTATGTGGTCTAATGTCTTTCTGTGGTAGCATGAAAGATTTCAAGTAAGGAAGAATAGGCGTCCTAATATAATGCCAAAAACATGGGCAGTAGTTTTTAAACAGATTTCTTAATTGATTGAAAAAGAAACAGGATAAAAAGTACCTTAAAAAGGCATGAGAATAAGCTTTCAGTTATTCTGCAAACCAAAATAAGGGTTAAAAAAATTGCTTTTTATGGCAGAGTGGGGAAGTTTTAGCTTTGCCTGTAGTCCCAGAAAGGACTCAAACCAAATTTATAGGGTAGTTTTAATTATAGCAATTCTTTTTAGAAGAGCTTGGTCTTAAAAATGCAGTAAATCAGTAAAGGAGTTGTTAGAAAATGTTGTTGTTGTTGCTATATTCAACATAGTCCTCACTGTGTGCAATCACCACACATACAGCTCCATTTCTGCCTAGGACATTCCCTACCATCTGAGACAGAGCAAAATTGTAGCTAGGAAGCACTAGATATTACATTGTTAGATTAGACTATTAGATTTCAGGTAATAAATAACATTACAAAATATATATTTTGCTTATGTCCTGACACTTGAAGCTGTGGCAATTAATCACATAAAGTACCACAAACTACTGCCTGATCTGAAAAGTGGACCCTTTGCTTTATTTCAGTGGTGACCAGTTAAAGTCACCTTGAATGAAAGGTATATATTTTGCTATTTGAATATGCAAGCTGAATGCTGCTCTGAGTGTCCGGTTCTTACAACTGGTACTTCAATAGCCACTGACTGGATTTTAATGTGAAATTTATGCAGCTTGTGAAAACTTGAACAGGATAAGAAAAAAAAAAGACTAGCCTAGAAACTTTGAACATGCAGCAAGAACGATCACTTCAGTGCAGGTTTCACAGCAGAGACCACCAGTTGGGAAGGTACCGTGGTGCAGTCTTTCCTCTACCATTAAACTCAGGATTAAGGATGCCCAAACGCTCAGCCCATAGGGCAGGAGGAATGGGAGAAATGGGCAACAGACTTGAGGGTTTTGGCAGAACTGCTCTCTTAAGATCAAACTCCTTGTTTCCTTAGTTAGTTACTAAGAGGTGCTTATATTGATATAATATTGAAGTTACTCAACTTAGTCTGGACAGCCAGATGTTCAAGATATTTTTCAACACATTTTTACAAGCTAGAGTCTGTAAGTTCACGGAAGTACAGTCAGAACTGCTGTGTTTTTATTATAATTATTTCTAGGCATCAACTAGCTAACATAATGTTCTACTATTTTTCCTGATCTATATGACCTATATATTCTGTAGAAGCTCCTTAATTTTTTGCTATATTAAGCAACCAATTCCATGAACTATGAAAACCCAAGAGCCTGAGTACATAGCCAAATCTGCTCACTCTGAGCAAAACAGTGGCACCAAAAGACATGTTCAAATACCTCACAGAATTTGGAGGCAGCATCTGTGGCGTGTTATCCCGGAGTTACCCTCTCATCAGGAAAATGCAGAGTAAAATCAGCCAGAGATAAAAGCTGCTATCAGTGGAAGCATAACACCCCACATTGTGGAGTCTGCTCCAGGCGCCCCTGCTTGAGCGATGGGGTGGTACTGGATCTCCAAAGGTCCTTTCCAACCTCAACCATTCTGTGATACTGTCCCAGCCAGCCCTGTTTCCCATTCCACCTGCCGACTTCTCTTGTTATTTCTGGAGGGAAAGAGCCATGCAAATGTAGTATAACTGGGGAAACAAATATGTGTTGACATGAAATCATACTATGGGATTTTTCTTTTGTATAGTATTCTTTTTTACTTGACACAAGTTAAACACACAATAAAATGCTAGTGTTTGCACTTCCAAGTAGCATGCAGCATTTCCTGTGTGAAAGTCTTACCACTGTCTCTAGGCATATCTTGGAATAATAATTAAAAAAGTTAATATCAGCCCCACAGATATAATTGCATATGTTTTAACCACAACTTCTTCTTTGTGATGCACCATTTTCCCTTTCCTCCTTGCAACATCAAGAAAAAAATTCAGAAAATATGCTTTTAAATTACTTGTATGTCTGGAACATATTAAATTAATCTTCTCTTTTCAGTATAAAAATAGATTAAAACTCAAGTCATTTCATGCTCTGCAAAGAGTGTCAATAAAAGTGAAGTAATGTTTGTACAGTTTAGTTAGGCAGGTTAACCTTTCCAAGAACATAGCAAATGCTTTGTGGAAAAAGAAATTACATTCATGTGTCCTTTTGCCTTCACAGCAGCAGTTTTGTAGTATATCATAAAAGAGCTGAAAATACCTGTATTGAATTGCAAGTATTCTGATCGTTGCCCTGCGACAGATTTAAGGAACCTGGCAGTCAAAATAAGCAGCTGGATTGTTTGAACGATCAGGTGCTGTGTCAGTTTTGACATCTGCTTCAGAAGAATCTTGTCCCTCTCTAACCCAATGTGATCTTCAGGACACAACAGCTTTAGAAGTCTTAGCTAGTCCATGTTATGCCGAGTACCCTGACACTTTGAAGTGTCAAATGCCTCTTGAGATATTTTAGCGGTATATAAGCCCATTTCCTTTCACAGACAATTCAAGACAAGACTATGGGAGAGTGATTTTTTTTTTTTTCTGGGAGATTACACTCGTTGCTATATTAAGTGACAGAAAATCTTCCAGTCACTGTAGCCTTGGAAAATGATAATCTAAAGTCTGTGACTTTGCTCATATTCTTTTTCTGATTGGGTAGCTGAAGCTCAGAAAGTGTCTTCGCTGAAACACAATGACTGTGGTTGTAGGAAAGTTGTGCACATAAAAAGACCTAGAAGAGTGTTTATCTAAAATGGAAAAGGCAGGGTGATGTGGCACAATGTGAAGAACTATATGCAGTTTAATCATTTCCCTTCATACATTTGCTCTGTTCTATGTAATAGCCTGCTTTAATCTGAAAAAAATAGTTAATTATAATTTTTTTTTCCATTCTGTTAATTTTAGAGGGACTTCTAGAATTAGAGTCCTTAAACCAAATGCATTTAATGTACAAAAAAGACAGAATTGCTGCTAATTAAAGATAACAGTAAATCAAACACATGAAACAATTACAGGCTATACTGAATACAATTACAACCAATGTATTGAACACTGAGACATGTACTCTATTACCGATGAGAAAATATGCTGCCTTCTCTGATATTGCAAACTTTACCCTGTTGAGGTAGCATTTATCCATTTTTTTAAAATGCAATCATCCTGCAGATTAGCTCTAGGCAATAAGCCTTTCCATATTTTGGCTCTAATTCGCCGTTATGACACAGCACTGTGTTAGGCACGTCTTAGGCATTGCAATGCAAGCAATGGCAAACCAGTAAATGATGTGCAGGCACCAGGGCCAATACCCCTATTGACACTGTCTATTTAAACAGCTATAGATGGTCAATCAATGGACTTTGCTAACAGAGAACAGCATAGAGCTCTCATCATTATTTCCCTTTGCAGTTTTTTCCTTGCCTCCTAATTTGTTTCCCTTGCTGATGGTTGTAGGAGGCCGCAACAGAGCAGAGCTGGTTAGTACGCAAGGCATAAAAGAAATCAATTATTTAAGGTTTGAAATCTGCTTACTCAGTCAATTTGGGGGGTTTTTTAGCTATTGAATTAACTGCTTAGCATCCACCCTTCTGCATGCCTCTCAAAGCCAAGCCACTTCAGCAGTATTCTGCTGCCTATCTTGATGATATGCTGAGACTCTTGGCATCAAATTAAATGCCAATTCAAAGCTGTTAGCTAAATTCAAGCTCCCCTTCATGAAAATCTCGAAAGATGCAAATAGATGCTTAATATGACAAAGCTTCCTGGTCTACTGTTTTTATAATAATGATGGCATTGATGATGACTGGATTGAGCTTCCTCCAGGGAATACACCATTAACCTCAAGGTCTAGGCTTAAGCTCGCATATACTCCACGTAATCTAATTGAGAGTCTAGATAGACATACAAGAAGGAGTCAAGAGGGTCTAATTTTGTCTAAAGAGTGACCCTCACTTATGAGGTTGTGGCCATACACTTGAACCAGCATAATGTGAATAGTCATGCTGTGACTATTTGGAGACGTGACAAGCTTCGTATTTTAGACTGCTACTACTAGCCCAGAAGTAAAGGAATTGAGCAAGGATACAGCTCCTCTCCAGGGGGACTTTAGAAATGTTTCAGGACACATGGGCTGCTGGCAGAAGCTAGCTAAGCTAGAAGGATAAACGTAGGCTTCAAGTGGCTCTCTCTGTAGACACTTTATCTTTCTGGCTTGCTGTCACTAAACGAGAGCAAAAGGCAAAGCTCTGCCACCAGACATCGAGCACTTGGGAGCAAGAACTATGTCTTTTCTCTTTTAAAAAGGAATCCTAGCCATATTCTCACTTATACTCAAGCATGGCTCTAGGAGACAGAGAGCTCTGAAAAAAAAGGGTTATAACCTTTCTCATAACACTTTTAGATACTTTCCAGGCTCCTTGGAGTGTCTAAAGCGGACAGAAACATTGTTCAGGAAAATCAGGCCCACTATTTTTAATAGGGTGGGAGAATATTAGAAATCCATTGAAGAATGAAAAAAATCAGGCAAAAAAAAAAAAAAGGTAAGCATTAATTAGATTTGGAATATATCACACATCTCCCAAATCAAGAAACTTATGATTAAAACCGAGTTTGTAGATTTTAGTTTTCTCTGTATGAAATAGTCCTTCCTCCTCATCCGTTCTATTTTTATCTCTAATTGTTCTTGGCAATCCATGCCAATCTGGGAATGCTCTGGATTTCAGTCCAAAACCCTCCAGTAAATGACCTCATTAAAAATATAGCAGCAAAGCATAAACTGGCAGAAGATGGTTGCAATGTCCAAAAGGCTGCATCCTTTAATACACCCAGATCCTTTGGCAACCAGGGGCAACCACAGACATAGGTGGAGGGTCTCAGCTAGGGGCTATAATCTAAGCCTTGCTTGTTGCTAGATTTATTCTGATATATGCTGTCACTCCATTGTAAAGAAGGTCTTGCTGGGGCTGCTTTTCTGAAGTGAATGTTTAAAATCCATGTGAATTCAATGGGAAAACTTTGTATTTTCTAGACACAGCCTTCTTTTTTATTTGTACTTTTGTATTTGTATTTTTCTTACTTTTAATTGTCATGATACAGAAGTTGTCGCTTCAGAGACCAGACACAGCAGCCTTTGTACAAGAGATCCCAGGTCACTTCTGTTTACACAAAATAACACATAACAGTGGCAGCTTCATTCACATTTCTCAGCATGTGTGACTTAGAATGGGAGCTAAGGAAAAAAAAGAGTGTAAAAATGTGGATTGTTACTAAAAGTTAGGGGCTAATTTTACCTCACAGTGTGATAGTGTTCCAGGTCTTTTATTGCTCAAAGCAACAACAGATTGTATCTTCAATGAAACTGCTCAGTAAACATGATGTTGGGACAGCCTTTAAAAGTCAACATTTCATCTTGCATTTTATATCAAGCCAAGCAGCAGCAGGACAAATTCTTTTATTTTACTTCTATGACTTAGTGCACCTTCATACATTCTTACAGGCTTAAAGGAAAGATTTCTTTAAAAAGAACATAATGAAAACGCAGGTTTACAGACTGAAACAGCAATACCTACAATTGTGACTGCAAAGTCATTAGGAGAATATTTTCCTTGTTTTACTGGAGCGTTTATTTTGTGCTCTTGACCGTCCTCTTGGCATAATCTTCTCCAGCCTTTCCCATCTTGGCTGATTATTTTGTTATGTCAGAGTAACAGCCCACAGTCCCTTCCAAACAGAGGCTTCATTGAGCTCGGAGGCTGCTCTTGCTGCAAGATGCTAATGATTTAATTAGGCAGGACAGGGCAAGGCCTTGGTCTGCAAACACCTATGCGCTCCGCTTCGTACATCGCTGCAATCCTGCTCGGAGCGCTCGGCAAGGCCCAGCGCTCGGCACACCTGGCTGCCTGCGGAGCAGCCGGCCGAGACCTGGGGCACGGCGGCTTCCCGCGCTTCTTATCCAACATGCAAAGCACAAGGGAAAAGTCCGAGCTCGACGTGCTAGAGTGTTACTGGGGGTACATTCATCCCCTAATGCAAAGTGCGATGGGCCCGGCACTTTTGCAGGCTTTCTTTTCTGTAGCATTTTAAAAATTTTCTGCTCAGGATCACAAGTCATTCCTCTCTCTCAATTAAAATTAAATCAATTAAAAATGATATTAACATTTACTCAGGTGAAAACTGAGCAGGGGCCTCAGAGTGCTGCACTTAAGTTCATGTATATTCATTTCTCATGGTTCAGTCTCCTTACTGTGACTATCCTGTAATGCACCCACCTTTCTTCCATACGGAGCAATAACAATTCTTCCCTGAAAACAAGAACTATGCCCACAGCTCTTTTTTTCTTCTTATAAGATCTTGTACAGTATGGAAATGCTTTGGAAAGGGGATGTTTAGGCAAGAGATTTCTTTTATGTTCTCCTAATACATCTCTGTAGATGTCAGATATGCAGAGACAGCATATATACTTGATGGTACATTAGCTATAAATATATAAATACGTATATGGTGTTACACTGACTGTAAATATAAATATATGTATATAGAAATATGTATGTATTTAGTGTTATGTTAAGAGAGTACCCCATTAACTTCACCCTCATCATGCACCGCGCTCACTCCTGAGGAGGGGTCCTTGGCCCAGAGAGCGATGGGAGAGCCTGAAATGCCAGGTGGGGGAGCAGAAAGGCCAGGATGGCGGCCAAGGGAGATGGATACTGCCCCCATCCAAAACGGACAGTTTTAAGGAAGAATTATGGCTTGGAGCTGTACTGACTTTTTCACTGGAGGTCCCACGGGAGGCGCAGGAACAGCTGCTGTGTCGGGGGGAGCGCCTGTCCACATCGCATTTGCTCTGCCACCTGTTGTAAATGTGAAATTATATTGTGCATTGTAGAGCCGGTGACAGGCCTTAATAGCAGACATAAATAAGCAAGGGCACGGCTGCGGCTCTCGCAGCTCTCTCCGGCCAATTGCAGCTCTGAAAGAGGGCGCCCAGAGGGGAGATATCACCTAAGTCACGGGAAGAGGCTTTTCAGCAAAATGGAAAGAGAAGATTCACTGCTTATCCATACAAATGAGTTAAAAATAAATAAACTAATAGTCTCTCCTTTCATGTTTTGCTGCAAGCAAAGAGGCATATCTGAACTGCAGTTTTAGTTCAGAGAGTTTCAGTTTATTCCTAGACACTGAAATTTATACAGGAATCAACAGGTTTTTCTGTTTAAATGAAGTATGGGAGAAAAAAAAAAAGTAAGGAATACAATAGCCTTAGAAATCATATATGAGGACTGGAAAAAATAGCTACTAATGCCTGGTACACTGCCGAATAATCACTCTGTTACCATCATAGCTGCACTCTTACCTTCAAAGAAATCATGTTGGTGAGAATGTGGCATGATGAATTACAAAAATAACCTTGGATTCTCAAAGAGCTGCAGAAAGAACTAATCAATCATGCTCTGGTTTTTGTTTTGTTTTGTCTTTTCCTAAACCACTATTGTTGCTGATAACAAGTAAGTAAATAGTATTTTCCCAGAGGAGCAAAGCTGAATTACTTGCCTGATGATAAGTTTCCATACTGCAAACAAATACACTGTTTACCCATACTTTAAGCTGGAGGCTATGTGTTGTACTATCCTGACGTTAAAGGATAGGCAGTAGAATAATCCAGAAGGGCTTTAGCTGGTTGCTTTTATTTACCAGCACAAGATCTTTTCAATAAAAACATCCACCATTAACTGGCACGATTGTTATAGGAATCAGGTGATCAATTAGTAAACAGGATTTCCATAGAGAAGGAAAAGGAAAAATAAAGTAAAATACAGTAAAAGTAAAATAAAATAGAACGTTATAACGTTACTTCACCCTGAATATACAGGGGATCTCTCAACCTTGCAAGGAGTGAAAAATATATGCTAGCATTTCTACATCCTGATAGTACAGAGGACATTCAACCTTGTCCTTATCAACCTCCTTAAGGAGATGAAAATGAGCACTCTTACACCCTGAACATATAGGGGACACGCAACCTCTTGAGGAGTCACCTTAGGCCAGATCCCAGGTTAAGACGGATGAAGGGATACTCACAACACGGTCCAGCCAGAGGAGTTGTTCAGGTGTCATTCCTGCTCCCTGCTCAGCTCATTATTGCTAGACTCTGTCTTTTACATCCTTTGGAAAGGAGTACATGACTGTGCTGTGGTCCTTCTCACAAGGTGGTTCTTCTAGTATCTTCAGGCAAGTTTGGCCCCTTATCAGGTGCTTTGCAAGCATACCAGTTTTTTAGTGAGGTTGGATCTTTCTTTGCAAATCTTAGTGAAGCAGGACCACCCTGCCTCCACAAGACTTCCCCCTTCCCTTTGTTGGTGGGGAAAGCACCACCGCTGCTTTTCTGTCATCCCTGATAGGCTTTCCTGCCATCTGGCACAGCGGCAGAGCTCGTGCACTTCAGCAGATTCATTGTTAAATTTTACTCGCTCATCAGTATGTGAATGGTCAGAGGCTCCTTCATAATGAAGCCATGCATTTGGTTTTAAAGACAGTCTAGCTGATGAATCTCGTTCTTCTGGATTCACAGGCTGTGTTGGTGCCTCGTGTACAGCCCTGTCTTGACAGTGCCCATACTTTTGGTTTTGAGATGTAGCCCAAAGCTTCCTCACTGTCAGGTAGGGCCAGGCCATACCAACTTTCTGTATGCGCAGTCTTCAGTGACATTAATGCCTGGGTGCTGGAAAAAAGCCTTCAGTCTAGGATCCTGGCAGCCTCTTCTCNCACAGGCTGTGTTGGTGCCTCGTGTACAGCCCTGTCTTGACAGTGCCCATACTTTTGGTTTTGAGAAGTAGCCCAAAGCTTCCTCACTGTCCATACCAATTTTCTGTATGCACAGTCTTCAGTGACATTAATGCCTGCCTTCAGTCTAGGATCCTGGCAACCTCTTCTCTCTACCAATTACAGATGGATCTGTCTGATGCAGGAAAACAGGGCTGAGCTGGTCGTGTCTTGGGGACTGATTGACTGATTGACCAAGTAACTGAGACTGAGTGAGGGTGTAAGGGCACAAGCAAAGGGAGTTTGCATCTGTGCTTACATATTTTCCCCTGGCTACCTTCAACCAGGTTTGACAGTAGGCCAGGGAAGTCTGAAGTTACACATTATTAATGCTCTGAAAGTTTCATTAAAATAGACATTAATATAGATAAAAAGGCTGTCCTAATGCTTCCTTCAAGGGGGAGACTGCAATGTAAGTTCACCTGTTACTATATATAGGCTACACAATCCACTTAAAAGAAATAAAAGCTGTCTAATTTACATAGTAAAGAATAAAGCAGAGATAAAGCTGCTGGTGAATTCAGAAATCTCTATAGGAACTATCAATGTAGAATTTTATGAATGATTACTTATTATTCAATTCATTTCTCCCTTCTGCTCCTACTCAGATGGTTCCCCTGTTAACCTACTACAGCTCAATAAATGCATTTAATTATTGTGGAGCAAAATAAAATTCCTGCTACAGAAATGTGCTTTACATTGCCTGAGTTATGTCCACCCAGTGTGTGGAATGATGCATAGGCCACACGGATAAAATATTACACAATCACTTAATTAAAGATGATCTCACAGCGAATACCCTGGTGAAAAGTGTACTGAGTCTCTGTTAGCTGTGGATGCATTTCCCTGAATTTTGAGTGTGTTCTGCAACAGTGTGTGGTCCTGCAACCATTTATTTCCTTTTTTCTGTATCTTTCTCCTTCCTTCCTTCCTTCCTTCCTTCCTTCCTTCCTTCCTTCCTTCCTTCCTTCCTTCCTTCCTTCCTT
>VWPW01009177.1:214297-229756 GCA_013389825.1 Crypturellus undulatus | reverse complement strand
TGTGTCTTTCCTCCTTTCTTTCCTTCCTTCCTTCCTTCCTTCCCTCCTTCCTTCCTTCCTTCCTTCCTTCCTTCCTTCCTTCCTTCCTTCCTTCCTTCCTTCCTTCCTTCCTTCCTTCCTTCCTTCCTTCCTTCCTTCCTTTCATTGAAAGGGTCAGTTGGGATTGTTTTGGAGGATTTACTGATTTCTTTAAAAATGGGAAAAGCAGATATGCATTGTGTGTATTTTAATATTAACACTATTGTTTATCCCTGTTAGTCTGCAGCATAAATTTTTGCTTCCTGATCTCTTTGCTATGGAACAGCTGGGGATAGTGCCAGACTGTAAGCTAGCTGTTTGGAAATGAGGGAAGGTGAGATTCACAAGTTGTTATTGGGTTTCTTAGATATCAACTGAAGGTGGAAGGTTGGAGATGCTCTTGGGATTAGTGTGGTTTCTGCAGGGCAGACTGCTGTAGTGGTTACAGACCAGCTGTCTCGGTGCTCTGGTTTCACTTCCCTCTGCTCATACTCATATTATCTGGACTTTTATCTCCATCCTCCTCCACCACCTATTGCTGGCTCCTACTCTTTATCCCACATGTGCTTCTTCTTTCTCCCAGCACTCAGACTCCCTTCCTTAAGGCCCCACTCATCATGCAGGTGCAACCCGGAGTCAGTTTAAAATGTGGACCAAAGGAACTACTAATGGGGCAGTAAAAATGGTGCCCTGAAAGAAAAAAAAAAAAAAAGAGAGAGAGAAAAAATGATCATAATATTTCTTAAAATAGATGTTATAATAGATTCTTCCATAATCTCATCTAGAGAAGCTGTTCTGTTGTGAGAGAACTGGGGGAAAATACTCATCTGGCAGAAGACACTCATTCACATGTATCATTTCCTAGTTATTTAAAAAGTCAGGAAAGCTATTCATCAAACAGACTGTCAGTTTATGCAATGGTAGGCATTGCTATCTGCTTTGCCTGGTATAGTAAGCCTGTTACTGCCAGGACAGATGTCCTGGAGACATGAGAAAGGAAAGACTTTGCTTTGTCCCTTCTTCAGTCTTTTTGTGAAGAAAATGGTTTCTGCTCAACTGCCCAGTGTATCTTCAAAGACATTTGGATAACCCCTCTTCCCTCTAAACTTACAGTATCTGTTTCATAGCCATAGCTGACGAAGAGCTAATGAATTCTAGAGCCATCTCGCTAGAGGAGCTTGGCTGCTCTTGGCTTGCTTGTGGTTCCCATCCTCACATAACGCTAGAGAGCTGTGATACAGAAGCTAAGCTTTCATTAAAAGCAAAATAAATCTCATATATAAATAGAATATGAACCGGGTCATTGTTGCCAATCAGAGTTTGCAGACAGTCTGAAATAATAGCTCTGAGCAATATATAAACTGCTCCCATCTTTCTCAATGTGGTGCTAACTAGGAAATCTAATTATCACAATTTAAATGTCAGCATCATTAAATATTTTGCTACTAAACACTCTAGCAGAAACATCCAGCTAATGTGCTCTTATTACATACCCAAATCACCTCCCACATTTCTTACTGTGTGCCAGAAGCGCCACCTGTCCTCTGCCCAACTGCCAGAACCTCCAAAAACGACCAGGCTACAAGGTAATTCTGTCCCACCAGACCAACAACCTGCAACACATCTTGGAAAGGAGCACTTGCGGGGAAGGTAAATGAAAATCAGTGCTGAAAAGAATAGTACAAGGAACACTTTGCAGACAGTAATGCTCATTTAATTCAATACAAAGCTGATTTTAATATTCATTGTTATATTCAGTTCAATTCAATAAGATGTTCAAGATTATGTTTATCTGGATCTGCCATGGCATTTCTCACAGGATCAAACCCTGAAGAACTGGGATGATGTTAGACGATTTCAGACCAGTTAGTTGAGGAGCTGGTAACAAAGATGTTGGCTATGAAAGTAATACAATGCAAGTAAGGTAAATATTTGCTAGAAAAACAGTAGACACTAGCTGCCAGTTCCTCTGTAAAACAGGTTGTCATTGAGTGTCGTATATGGTATTTTAGAGGGCATATTCCACCTTGAGCAAGTGATCTAGCAAGTAAAAAAGTAGCAAATAAACTCTTGATTTATTTCACTATCCACCCAGATGTTTCTTCAGCTGAGGCTGAAAAGGTTTGCTTGAAACATTTGAATTAATTGGTCATTTCAAATAAAAGTGAAACTTTCAGACTTACCCATGTTCAATGGGAATAAAAGATCTACCTTCAATTACAGATAAACAAGTTGAAGATTACATTGAATAATCTCACAGAAAGAAATTTGACATGGAAGACTGCATAGGAGATGACCCACCATATCTTTTTATCCTTCATGTGTACTATTTTCTATAAGCTAAAGCAAAGCTATGCAGGCCTGAAAAGTAAGATGCTTTATTCCTATAATTATGCATCTATATTCTTATAAATATGCATAGGAAGCAGTGGCAAGCTTGAGAGCATGGCAGATGGGCAGGCAGAGGATAGACTAACAAGCAAGGGGCATTAGTCTAGCAGAAGACCAGCAGAAGTTAACAGAAGACTGGAAAAGTCACCACAAATGTTGTCTGAGGGGGAATATGAAGAACAGGAAATGTCCAGCTATAGTATTTAAAGATGCAGGATATAAACAGAACTAATGGGACTTAGGACGACTACAGCACATGTGCTTATTGTGTGTACAAAACAACCTCAAAATGAGCACCATACGCACGACAGCGCAGGAGACTGGTCCATGTGTAAGAGCCATAGCACGAGGCCGAGCTGCTGGGTAGCTGGATTGCCCTGGAAATGTTCTGTGCAGAGCACTGTGCTCTCTGCTTGCTGCACGGCCTGGAGAACAGGACACAAACAGCAGCTCCTGCACTGGGGCAAGTCACGTAGCTGGAGCGGCCTCCAGACAGCTCCTAAATCCTTGTGCTCAGGGAGGAACTGTTACAGCAATGCCCCTAGTAAATGCCAGCCACTTCTGCTGTTAAATATGATATTAGTCAACAGGCGAGGCAGACCTGGAAGGAGCAGCCAAGACTGTCTGAGTAAGGACACTGATGCCCAAAACAAGATGGAGGTGGATTAAGGCTTCGGATAACTAGGGATTGCAACCAAATGACTCACTACCCATGGGATGCCTCCCTGCCCAGGGCCACTCGTGGCCACCACCATGGGAACACTTTGGGTGCAGTCACTTATGATGACCATAAAATATTATCTTATGGAATCTATAATTAAAATTCCCAGTTTCAAGATAAAGCTAGGAACTGGAGCTATGGTACCAAACGGACAGATCACACCTAAAACCCCACTGTGAAATATGTTAAATAGGAATGTCACTAGGAAAGTTGTAGGGATGCAAGTAGTCAACAAGCATTTCAGACTGTTTTTCCAGTGTGTCTTACATGAACAAAGGTATAAACCTCTGTCCCAGCAATTAAATGGATGGTATAAATTGAGGACTCTGGTCTCCCAACTCCTGCTTTATTTCCACGTGTTAAGACGAAGTGAAAGACACGGATCACTGAGGCAGGAAGATGTCAAAGCATGAGTCTGTTTCTCCTTTAGACAATGCTACTGATTTTAAAGTCAAATTGAATGCTTTCTAGCTTCCAAACATAAAAACATAACTTTCTTCTCAGATCATCTGAGCAGAAATGCCCTTTAAAATGGAGGCCAATACGGCCTGTACAGCTGTGCCAAACTTTTCCAGCTTGCCCATTTGATTGTAATAGGAAAAACATAGTCTGGACGAGTACGCACTGTGTGCTCAAAATAGATCCTACTTGTGCTCTTGGAAATAACTAATCAATGAGCACTTTGATATAGGAACTTTATTTCCCATCAGTGTCATTGCTCCTACGAAACTGGCATGCTGCACTTCAAAACTTTTCATCTTCTGTACTCCATAGAGGCTTCTCCTTCATTCACGTTCATCAGTTCAGTATGTCCTTTTCTGATATTAATGTCTTTTAACCAAGAAATATAGGACGGGCTACTGGTTACTTTGGAGCACCTCCAAGGACTAATTGATAGTTCTTTGGCTGCAGCTTTGTCATTGCTTTTGGAATCATCAACTAATGGGGAAAAAAAAGCCAGGGGGCAGTGGGGGAGGGATTGATAACCAGGCCAGAAAGAGTGAAGATCCTGAGGTTTGTAGGCTCTGTGAGGAATAGTTCAAGTACAAATCAAATGGGAACAGCGCTGGGTTTGCAATAGTATTTTGTTCTTGTTCTTTCTTCTGATCTCTCTCCAGCCCATTCGTGCTCAGGGCTCGGAGCATGTGTGGTCTCACCACAGCCATCCAGAAAGAGAGAATTAGTGGCCTGCTTCATGACATGATTAAGGAAAACAGGCTTGTAAAACAAATACAAATTGGTTGAGGTATGAGCACTGTCACTGGGAATGGAAACGAACAGATTTTAAAGTATTATTTTAAAAATCTACCAAGCAATAAAGGAAGAAATTAGGAAAAATAACCACATACTCTGTAGAGCGTTGGATCTGTTTTGCACCCATCTATTAAAGCTCTCAAGGGAAGAAAAATCTCCCGAGGTGAGGGGACTTCTGGCTCCCGAAGCAAGTCTGCAGCAAAAGCGGGAGCTGATCTGTGCCTCTCGCAAGAGGCCTCTATTCTGAGAGCACAGTATTCCCTGCTTTCCAAATAACTAATACGTTATTGTGCTACAAATACTTTTGCTCTTCTGATCTTACCAGACTGCAGACTATTCTCTTTTCTGCTCCTGGGGGACCTCACAAAGGAAAATTATAAGCAAACAAATGAGCCCCTCTCTTTGCTGGCACATCCTGGCTCCTCGGGGATGCTCCCTTCCCGCGATGAGGGGCTCACGCCCGAGCTCCAGGGCTGAGCCACTGCCTTGTGTAAATACGTTTTGATGAAGGGAGAGCTCTGAAGTCCTCAGCAATGGAAAAGGCAGTGCTATAGATCCACCAAACCATTAGAAAAGAATATCCAAGCCTCTTGGTACTGGTGATATTTGAACTACAATAAAAGTAATTTATTTGGCATCATCCCTCCCACGGAGAAAACAAGCTAATGGCTTATTATTTGATAAGTGATTTCAATGGGAACATATCTCATTCTTTAATAATGTTTTCATCCATAAAAAAAGAGTATCAAATCAATGGTAGAGGACTTTGCTAAGTAGAAAGCTTTTCGAGACTCCTTACCTTAGCTGAAATGGTTTGCATAAGCAATACAGTAGTATGTCCCTTTTGAAAAGTATTTCATTGATAGTTTAAGAAGTTTTTTAACCAAGAAACTACCTGATGTCTCATAAAAGTTTTGTTCTAATATAATATTTCTTCCTACAAATGCTTTATTGAACAAAACACAAAATTAATGTGTTTTTCTCTTCTGCTTTTGTATGCTCTTGCAATTTTACTTTGCTCAGCATATGAAAATGAAAGTTAAAAAGAGATCCCTTTTTTTTTTGCTCATTTCGTTTCTTTCCAATGAAATAAATATATATCTATAATACATAATATATAGCACATATATTTGTAAATCTATTTAAAACAAGGCTTTTTAAATTGCTTAGTTGTAGAAATTAGAGGAATCAGGATGGTTACTGCATAATTTATTTTGCAAGGAGTCAAAAAGCCTGGCTGCAAAGTAGCTGACTCATATTCACCTCTCTTAGGTGCCAACCTGCTAGCAAAAGCCACTGAGAGATAATCATAGTTGTAGAGTTACCCTGAGGCCAGTTGGGCTCTGCAGTGCAACCCAAGTCTTTTTGCAAGGGACAGGGATTCAGATGATAGGCTTTAGTAAAATCAAAAGCAAATAAAGGTTGGAAAGGCGAGGAATTTGAATGGATATTTGTTAGACTTTTAAGCAAGTTTGATCCTTAGAAACGTCATGTTTACCTTTTCAGATAGAGCAGAAGTTCACTAGGGAATTTTTTTTTTTGAAACTTCATTCTCTAATACTGCAAAATATTCACAGAAAGCCATAAAAAAGAACATTAGCATTTGTAACAGTTCAAGAAGAAAAGTCTATCATGTATCTCGCAGTATTTGTCTAAATAGCTGACAAAGAGAATTCAGATATATTTTCTACACGATTCATTCCTTTTTATTTCATATCAAATGCTATTTTATCATATTTTTTACAAAGCAGAATTAATCTAGACTAGTGGAAATGATTGTCTTTCCATTTCTCTTCTGAGTTTAGTTCTTGTCTAAATATAAATATCTCCAAGTCATCAACCTCCTAGTAAGAGTGACACAGCTCCATTTTTGCTTTTTAACAAGATATTTTTTTCAATTTTGCTGAAAGCACATGCAGTGTTTGAAAACTGCCAGTCTGTATGTCCAAAATGTTTATTCAAGAGCCTAGAAACTTTCCCTCCTATTACATCCATACGAGAGAGAATCTGAAGCTTGCAGGGTGTATGTGGTTTTGCCAAACAATTTCCACATCTCTCAGAGAAATCCTACGGGGTCCTATTACATTGTCCAAACAAAAACGGAGCTTTGTGGAAATAATAGGAAGGGGCCATGACTCACAGCCCAGAAGTTTTATGGTTCTCGATAGGATTCATTTTTTATTAGTACCATTCTTGGGCCTGGGGTACAGTGAGTGAAATTGCATTTGAATCTGATCAATTGCATCTGAATCTCTCTCAAGTCTGAATCAGCCACATCAGCCACTCACAGACTGGAATAAAATTTGAAATACATACTTGGAGCAATAGCTGATGGCTTGCTGCACGTAAGCAAGACAAAACAAGTTGCATTTTGAGTTCCCAGACATTTTTTAGATTCTGGACTGGTAATACTTTCTAGATTAGAATACAGTTTTAACTGAGAAGTAGATAAAAATGGCTAGTAAACTATCCTAGTCTATTATATTGTCTTTTGATAGTATTTGCTATAGGCACGTTTTCAGGACAGAGGCTATAAATTTTGGATTTTAATTATAGAATTCTGCAGTTAGGAATATTGAGTTTATACTTACAGTTCCTTAATTCTGAGTCGTTCCTTCCTTATTAATAGATAGAATGGTTTTGCCAATGACTGCTATTGATTTTTATTCCATTTCAGAGTTCAGTGGAAAGTATTTTCATTTTTCACAAACAGCATTTCTGCAAGAACAAAATTTGTTAATAAGTTGAACTTTTATTGTTGTTTTTCCTTTAAAATTCTTGTTACCTTATAGCAATGTTATTGCATAAAATTTATTCTCTATATAGAGATTTAATTTGTAAAAGCTAATAATTAAAAATGTTGAAATTCCTACAAATATCTGATCCTTTAATGTAACATAAATTGAAATTGGTATTAAGTAAGTGATTCTTTGAGGATAGAGTAATCCTTAGTACCACATACTCTTCTGTTGTGAGAAAAAGTCCCTCAGCCCCATGATGCAGTCTGAACTGGCAGCCATCGTCTTTTATCACAGTAACCTTTGATGGTCAATATTCATTAGCCATTTTCCTTCTGTCTTATATGAATAAAAATCTCTAATATTGTTCCAGCAATCTGCATTATTAGCTTTACTACAGGCTTGAAAATTAGTCAATAAAGATCTAATTCAGGAAAGCACTTAATGGTTGTACTTAAAATTAATTATGTTCTTATCCATGCTTTCCTGAGAAGGATTCTCATGGACTAAAACAGCATGCAATCTCATCAAAGAAGGTAGACCATATTAAAGCCAGTTTTGTAAATAATGAAAAATGTGAGAGTCTATTACCAAGCCAAAGTCTACTATCAAAAGGAAAAAAACAAAACACCAAGTGTCAAGACTGACAATACTATTAATTTTGAAGCACAGTGTGTCTTCTGAAGCAGCACATCCACAGACTTATCAACAAAATGATAACACATAAAACACACATTTGACCTTCTCCTGGAAGTGCTGATGGCACTTTTAAGCCTTCTTATCTATATTCTCCTGCCTGCATCTCAGGCTCTGCTCTCTGCCTGGGCGAATCTCCAGAGCTGCCTTGAACCGGGTGAGGTTTGCTGCCTTGCACCACCTGAGAGGGTGGGATACGCCATGCAGAGCTTCCAGGTACAGCTGAAAACAGCCCTGAAAGATTTTTAGCACATTGATTTGTGTGTGAAAAACAGACAAAATGAGTCTTAACAGCAGCAAAACAAGATACGCTGCTAGGCTGTGTGCACTGTGCGCCAGGGTATGGTATGTTGGGATACCAAACTCTAAGTAATTCATAGAAAAAGCTATAGCTTTCGCTTACATACATGGAAATGTATGTAAATTTTTATTCTTTACATGCTTTTTATTCTTGATATACATAATATTTCAAAGTCGGAACATATGTGATTCTTCTTGCACTGTTAATATCTCAGAATAAATTCCTACTGCTCTTTATATGACTCTAGAGCCCTTTGGCTCACTGAAGAGATGACTATAAGTGAGTTCAGTCGTGCTAGTAAGAAGCACCTTAATAACAAGCTGTTCTTTTTTCCTTTTTTTTCATTTATTTGTTTTCACGCGTGGTCTCCATATTAATATTCAGGTTAGAAATCCTAGGTGTAGCGAAGGACTGTCTCAAAGCGGACAAGCTGTATCCTTTCAATTACAGATTCACTGATTCCAAAAAATCCATTATTTTATGACTTCAGTTATGTAAAGTCTTTTTGTCCACTCAGAAGATTTATGAAGATGCTACTGATGTTAAAGAAGAATCGAGCTCAGCCCTATCCGGTTCAATGCTTCTGCAATTGCATGTATTTGATTTTAGTGTGCAGAGTTAGTAAATTCTATAAAAGAAATCAAATATGTCAACAGAGTCATCACGGAGCCTAACTGATACTATTTTGTGTCTTTTCAAGGCTTTCCTTTTCTTTGCAAGATCTGCTTCATCCTTCAACTTATTTGAAGTTTTTCTTTTTTTGAGTAAGGCCCTCATAAATGTAAATATTCTCCCTTTTTTTATAGTAAGAAGACTGTCCGGGACTTGTTTTAATCACTAGTTCTGATCCCTTTGTTTAAAATTGAAAAATAAATTAAAACAGAACAAAAGAAAACAAACAAACCAAAAAAGAAGATCCATGTTGATACTGCTCTGAGACAAGCAGTATCTCACTGCTTCTGCCTTTCAATCACTCATACAAAGGGGCTGGACTAATTTTCTGGGGTTTTTAAGCATGTTTCACTCGCTTTGGTGAAAACTTTTGCAGCTGTCAGGAAGTTTAACTCTTTCTCTCTCGAATCTGAAATCTGAGAGGATTTCAAGGACTGCACAAGGACGAAGATGATTGAGAAACTTGAGCATCTACCTTATGAGGAAAGACTAAGTGAGCTAGGCCTGTTTATCCTGGAGAAGACAAGACTGAAGGGGGATCTTATCAACATGTACAAATACCTGAGGGGAGAGAAGGGGCCAAGCCCCAAGAGGATGGGGCCACGCTCTTCCTGGTGGTGGCCTGAGATAAGACAAGGGGTAGTGAGTACAAACTGAAACGCAAGAAGTTCCACCTCCATGGGAGGAAGAACTTCTTTCCTGTGAGGGTGCCAGAGCGCTGGCACAGGCTGCCCAGAGAGGCTGTGGAGTCTCCTTCTCTGGAGATCTTCCAAACCTGCCTGGATGCCACCCTGTGCTCCGTGCTCTGGGTGTCCCTGCTGGGGCAGGAGGGTTGAATGACTAGAGAGCATCATCTCTAGAGGTCCCTTCCAATCTCAACCACTCTGTGCTTCTGTGAGTGCAGTAACATGTAAGGCAGTTACATAGGAAGTTGCACTTGTGCTTTGAGCATAATTTTTATTTTGTTAGGGACACCTTCTGCAGATTATTGGTCTTCAAAAATGTAAGCAAAAGCCCTTCTGTAATTCATCGATGCTATTGAATTCCCGTACTGTAAAGAGACATATAACAAGCTGAAATCGGTAATAGGCATCTCCATAAATGCAGGAGAGGAAAGCCAAGGAATGGGCTGGGGAGAGCAGGATGATTCCAATAGCTCCTCCAGCACCAGCCCTGATTCCCGGACCATTTGCCCAAACTGGCACGAAGCAAACCCCAAAATGCCCCTGGACTCAGGCATTTTCGTTCCCTGCTCTTTGCCCGGCTCCTTGCCTCCCTGCATGAGAAGATGGCAGTGGGGACAACTCGGGGCATCTGCAGCCCCACATTGCAACGAGAGCCTGGGGCTGCTGGGAGGCACTCCAGATGAATACCCTGAATAAATGTGCGCCTGTGTTCAGCACGGAGGCACCTGTTGCACTGAGGATTAAAGCGAACATTGCTGTTCCCCTGCGCTGCAAGATATTTTCTGTTGGCACAGGAGTGCACGCTTGCATTTGCACCTCCAGACTAGAACTAATTTGTTGTGCCTGGGGAAAAGCAACAGCTTAGACTACCAAACCTTGATTTACGTTGCCAGAAGTATTTTTTTTTTTTTTTTTTAAAAAAAAACAGTTAAACATGAAAAATGGCATTTTCTGGGGGCCACCTTGGGCACATTTCTAGGGAAAGATAGCTTTCCAAGAGGGCTGAAAGGTGCACATTTAAGGAAAATGTAATGATGGGCTTTGCCGCTATGGTAGGTGCTACGTAACATCCTGAAGAGATTTATCATGTTGCGGAGGAAGCGTGCGCTGCTCTTTTGAAGCATTTCTGCCGAATGCCCCGGGAGATCAAGCTGTGACACACATCTGGATGGCTTCGCACACAAATGGTATCATGTTCAAAGACACGGAGCTGGCAAGAAGGAAAGCAGCGGGCCATGCGAGATCAGGTTTTTCTACAAATTCACAGTTCAACAAGAACTGTGAGTAAATTGAAAAACCATAGCCAGGTAAGGCTTTTTTTCACAGCAAATGTTTTCTTTCATGCCACTGACCGTCCAGGCATGAAAACTTACCTGGAGAACAATCTAAAGGACAATTGAGTAATATTTTACTATTTCGAAAAGCTGTCAAGTGAGTGATCTCCAGCAAGCACCCAAGGAAATGAGAGACAATAGTAGCATGGCATGATCTACTGTTTGCGCTGAAATAACAGGTGTGGAAGATTAATACATTCAGAGAAATCAGAGCAGCTTAAAGAATTCATCAGGCTGGAAGTATTTAAGCAGCTGAAAGAGCTATTCATACAAATTAGATGTTGCTTTACTGTTTATCCCTAAAGGAAGAATGGTTTCATAACTTTGTGGGAGAAGCTGTATGGCTCCGAGGCTGTAATACATATCTTTTTCCATAGTGTTCTGAGAGAAAAGTTCTAATTGAGAGTGGGATGGGACTCTGTTTGGCTTCATGAAGAAGGTTTAAGAACAGGAGGTTATATGATGGTACAGTGAAATGAGGCTGTTTCTTGCAGGAAGGCAAGGTTTACAGAGTTCTAGGGGCCTTTCAAGTAAAAACTATGGGCTGGATAAAAGTTGTTTATTGAAATATAAACATGTTTCCCTCCAAGCACAGTAGGACCATGCAGTGCAAATCTGTCTTCTTGCTCCCAAGAACTTCCTCTGGCTTTGAAGCTTGAAAAGAGAAGAATCATCTAGTCTTGGCCACCTTCAGGGGCCACACACACACGTCCTGCTTGCCTGGCTCTACTCAACTTGTGCTTCTTTCCACCCACACTCAAATGCAGAACTTCAACCAAACCAAGGCCTGCTTTCCTGCTTTTTTGGCAACCAGTTTCCAGGGAAGCCCCTCCAGCTGATGCAGCCTCTCCATACAATGTGCCGTACCTTGGGTGGTAGCTCATATTGTTTCAATTACCACAAAACAAAGAAGTTTGCAATTTCTCTTTCGTGTGGTAGGAAAGAGGGATGATGACCATGCCCAGCCACTTCAGTGTGGTCCGTGCCTGTCCAGCCTTCATGTTGTAGACAGTCATCAGGGCTGCCCAAGAGCTCAATGCACTGCAGAAAACTCATATTCAGGTCAACGGGGCCAAGGACGTATGTGATAGTCTGTCTGGTTTTATTGCACTTCTAGTCTAGACTGGTGAGCCATTACAGGTCTGAATAGCTACTCTGCCATTTCCTTTCCTTGACAGAAATTTCTGATTTACTTTGGTTCAAAATTGTCTGATCTGTTTTGATGTGAAACATGGGAATGTACATGTTCTATCCCCAAAATAAATAGAAATATTCTGAATTCATACTAAGGTATGCACAAGCTTTGCATCATTAACTAGAAGATTGATGTGGATTTATTTAATTTTGCAGATTAACACAGACATAAATTTAATGGCAAAGGATGAGAAAATGTCCTTTATTTTACAAGTGTGACATAGTTTTTAATAAGCTGATATGTTGCTAATGATCCATAGCATATTTTATTCCATGAATGTTGCAAAATACAGTTTCAGTGGAGCATTTGCTGTTTTCTCCTTGAGAAGTGGGAAGTGTGCTGCCCCATGAGGGCATCTAGATTAGGCCACTTCTAACATCACAAAGTTCTTGCTATTCTCCCTGGGGTCCAAGTGATGGAGCTGCAAAATCAGCATTATACAAGGTGACATACCAGTCCTCAGTAACTTAGAGTGTGCAATTTGATAGATGTATACTACAGATCATAATTATTAGGAAATTTACTGAAACTACTCAGTAAATGAGGAGGCAATCAATAAATGTGGAAAGCTCAGTTAACATAGCAATGAATTTGTCATTCACAGTTTTTTAACAGCAAATGACGTTTCCTTATCAACAGTTTAAAAAAAAATGCTCTTGTGGCAGAGTGGAAGAATAGCGCTACAGTAAATTCCTGCCACTGAATGAAAATATGGCATAAAATGATTTTAAACCATTAGATAGCATACGGTGATGTGGCGTGGATATGCTCTCTCGGTCCTAGCTAGCTACGAATGACCAGTTGGATCATCTGGTCAAGTCCCTTGTCAATGCTAAATTGGATTTTCCATGTGTTTTTTATTAAGTAGACTGTGCACTTTCAGTACATTTGATAAACGTGGTTTTAAATAAAAGTAATTCTGCAGTGTCTCAGATTTCTGGGCTTGTATGTGTATATTTATATATGTAGAGAGAGAGAGAAAGAAGCATTATATAAAACTACTCAATATTGCTACTTGCCAGGTAGTCTCATTTCAGCTTTACAAGAAAAAGCTGTCAAGCTTTAAAACACTGCAAGAGGCCCTTACTACACAAAGAAATCAATGATAAAATGCACATTGATTTCAATAAGATCCGTTTCCATGCAGAAACCGTATATTTGTTAGGACAGGCACACTGCCTCTTTCCTGTCTTTTTTTAAACACTGTGTGCGCTGATGATGGTATAAAAATAAAGCTGTGGATAACTCTGATCTCAGATAATAACAGCTCTGACTCAAAAGCAGGACTTGGGGACTGGCAAATGCTAATAACAAACACTGCCCTGGCCCCTGCACCAAAAATCATTGATTTAAAATAACCACATATGGACAAGGCAGTTGCATTTACTGGACGTGGAGCGCTTAAGACGAGGGCTCTTTGGTTTTGCTGCAAGCATGTGGGTTATTAGATTTTTATATGTGTATATAAGGAAGAGATTTGCACGATGAGGGCGTGAGCATCAGTGCCACAGGTCTCTGTGCTGTGTGTTGTGATCAGATGATGCCAGGAGCAGGTGCATGAGCAACTACCAGGCCCTAGAGAAAACTGATTTAAAATAATAAAAAGAAGTCTCCACAGCCATACAAACATTACAAAGGGGCCATAAAAGTTGGGGCATGGGCCCCATAAAAGGGGTTTGCACCGTGCACCAAACCCTCCTGTCACAGGGTTTTGGCTTTATATCACCTACTGCCACAGGCTGTCGTGCCAGGTCACCATAAATCAGATTAACAGCCTCTGAATGGCGCCTCTGCGAGGGATGCTTAGGACGGTAATTCTGGAGAGGGATGCTTAGGGTGGTAATTTTATCCAGGAGCGACTCCTGCGCACTGTGCTAAAAGCATTAACCATCGCGTGAGCAAAAAAAAAAAAATGTTTCAGAGCTGTTACAGTCTATTAAATAAATAGGTAATGAATGTATGCAAACTCCCTCCTGCAGCTTGTGCTGCTTGGGAAATGTGAGTGTAAAGGCTGGGAGAGGGCAGTGAGATTTATTTCCTACCTGCCCCAGAGCTCTCCCGTTTCCTGCCCCACACAATGACTTGGCTCGGCTCGAGGCCCGGAGAGTCCGACGTCTCCCCGCAGACATCCTGATCATTCCCATGGCCGTTTTAAGGACTTGACATCGGTTCCTTTAATTAAGGCCTCCCCAGCGGTGACAGGCACGGCCTCTTCCCACAGGAGCCGGACAGCGCAGGCTCCAGCCCATGTCCCGAGGAGACGGGATTGGGCTGGGAGTCCCCAGTGCAGCTCCTGTCTCATGGCACTAGGCAGAGCAGCAGTTTTCCCAGGAGCTTCCCCACTCCCCATGCTCATTTTTATAACACTTTTTTTTTTTTTTTCTGCAGACTTCTTATCTTGCCAGAATTCCCTCCTTCACTAGCAGAGGTATGAATCCTGTCTTACGTGAGATATACCCATAAGTCTTTTCCGTGAGAACCAGCATAAATTTACATGGCATTATATTTTGGCATCATTTGAGCAATGTTGCCACTCGCGGCCGTGCTTGCTGCCATTGCAACCCAACACCAAGAAAATGGGTTTTGTGTGGAGTGGATCTCCCTATGCCTGCACGGGGCCTGTCAGTTTAATGGGCCCCTACCCGTTCAGTGCGAGTTTGTGCATCCTGCTCCAGGGCTGGGACTTTGGTTCCTATATATGTTTCTCCAAATAGCAGGAAAAACCAAGTCAGGCTGTTTAACTAAATTCTGCCTCTGGCTCTCCGAGCCCATCGCTTCTTGCATAGCAATTTGCAAAGCCGTAAAAGTCAATAACTGTATATAGCTGCCCGGAGGAAAAAAAAAAACAGAAATGCAGACGACTGAGGATTTCTCTTGCCACGGCAGCCTCGTTTGATACCAGGATGTTCTCGCTGAGCCGACCTAAGCAAAACTTATCGCAAGAAATTATCTTGCACGTAGCACCGAAACGTCCTCGCTGGAACTTCAACCTTTGCCACGGGCGGCTGGCGAGCGCCTTCCCCCACCCCGTGGCCACTCTTGAGCTCCTGAGGGCTCCCGGCAGAGTCGCCCTGGATGCTGCGGTGCCCGCTGGAGCCTCCCTGCCCATGGAAGCTGGGGGCAGAAGGCAGGCCGGAGCGCGTGGCGCTGCGATGTTCCCGCTGGCCGATGCTCCCACAGGCCTGCGCTGCCTCCCACCAGCGGATAAGTCGCTCTCGTGGCGACTTAGAGGCCTCGGCAGGGTCAGGTGTAATCGTGGCATTAATGGCTGCGTGGCGTGACGTGACACCCAAAGCCCGCTGGCTGCTCTGTCCCACAGCCTCCTTACCCAAGATAAGCAGCCCTAATCTCTTGGCTGCCTTCCTCTACGCTGTCAGTTTGGGTTTTTTTTTTCCCCACTCAAGCACGTTTCTTTCGCGCAGGTCTCCCCATGCCCTCCAAACCCAGTGGGCT
>VWPW01009177.1:170065-213395 GCA_013389825.1 Crypturellus undulatus | reverse complement strand
CGGCCGGCGCCGGCGCCGGAGCCGTCCTTGGCCCGAGGTCAGCGGGGCGGGGGCGCGCAGCCTGCGGCAGCGGGCACGGGCTCTCCGCGGCACACCGCGGGTTGCGTCTTGCGGCGGTTCTCTTCTATTTTATTCTGATTCTACCTGTTTTATTTTCTTCCCTCCCTCGCTCTCCCGCTCGCTTTCGCTGCTGCTCGTCCGCCTTGCGCCCCCTCCGCCGGCGGAAGTTCTGCCGCGGGCGCNCGGGCTGCAGGAGCGGGGCGGGTGCGGGGGCTGCGCAGGCTGCCGCTCCGAGCGGGGCTCTCCCCGTGCGCGGGCGCGGAAGCCGCTGCGGGGGACGGCTCGGAGGAGCCCGCGAGCGCTGCGCCCGGAGCCTTCCCGGGCACCCTGCGCGCTTCTTGCAGGGGCGGGAGGGCTGCAGGGGGGTCAGGCGGGACCTGCGTGCATCCCCCCCGTTCCTTGCTTAGGAAAGCGGCACTCCGCCGGTGGCATTTGCGTTCCCCGATAACGGCACTTTGTTAAAGCGCCGGTACTAGCCCGGGGACCGAGTAGCGGCAGCGGCGGGGACGCGGGCGCCGCGAGCAGCGTGTGCGGGCGCCGCGGCTCCCGGGTGGCGCGGAGGAGCCCGCGGGTGCAGGGCGCAATGCAGAAGCGCACGCAGGCGAACTCCGCATTCGGAGCGCGCTTCGGCGCACGGTGGCCATGTTCCCGAGATAATATATATGTATTTCTTCCTGGACCCCTAAAATGTTCATTTGGAGACTTAAGGAAAACACCCGGGGCGAGAGAAATGCCCTCGACTATTTCCGACCCTCGGGCTATTTCCGTGCAAAAGTGTTTTCATTNGACCCCTAAAATGTTCATTTGGAGACTTAAGGAAAACACCCGGGGCGAGAGAAATGCCCTCGACTAGGGCTATTTCCGTGCAAAAGCGTTTTCATTTTTGCATTCCCGGGCTGATGATCTTTCATCAAGTTTTAAACCTCTTTAAGGTGTGCAGAGCAATTTATGAAGAAGGCTTTTTAAATTTATTTATTTATTCATTTTCCCCTCCTGCTTCTGGAGTTTGCATGCTTGTTCCCCTGCTGTCCTCCAGGGAGGATTTCATCCCTGGCGTGAAGGCTGCAGTTGGGAAGTGCACAGGTCTGTGCATTGCCAGATGCATCTTGCTGAGTTTGGGATGGGCTCAGGCAGTGCAAAAGATGTGCCAAGAGGCTTCTGCTATGTGATTTCCTCCATTTTGAGCTATCCTTGAAGAAATAAAAAAATAAAAATAAAAAAAAAAATACCAGGTCATCATTTCTCACATTATAATGACAAGACCTTCAAACCAACCTTGTTAGATATGTGAATAACTTTCCATTATTTAAAATATTTATTTAAAATATTCTTTAACCTTAGAAATTGTTGCTTCTGGTCCATCATAGGGAACTAGTCAGGTATACTTACTTTTGTAAATTGGCAGTAGCAGTAATGGCTTTCATTTGCCTGTTTTTAACATGAGATTGTTACTAATAAAAAAGGATGGGGTATTTTCATAAAATTTCCCAAAGAGGACCCCTAATGTTGCTGGAAAAGTTTTTCCTTTGCCACTACAACAAATCAAATCAGTTTCATAACGTTCCAGTTCATGCTCAAATCTGGAATGTGTGTAAAGAAACAAAGTGTGTTCATTTCCAATATGTGCATTTAATGTGTGTTTGTTTGGAAAATGGCCCTTTTCTCTTTCCTTTTATGCTTTTAATTGGGAGACAAGTGTAGAAAAGCAGGTTAGCAGTATTTCAATGCTTCTCCTGTTCATCCTGCAACAGCATGTATGTTGACATATGAAGTTGTTTTAAGAGGTAAATGTTATAGTAGTCTCTTGCTCAAATACTGGCTGCACATTACTGCCCAGAACTAGCTTAGGAAGGCACTTTACAATCTCACATAACCTTATCTGCCGTTCCAGAACTTCATAACAAACCTACTGGAACATGAAATGACCTTGGAAAGGCATCTTTCAATCTGACGTGCAGCATTCTCTTACTAGGAACTGCAATATTGCATGTACAGCAGAGGCTTTCAGATTGGTACTTCTGAACTTGTTTTTTTTCTCCTTTTCTTTCTCTCTTTTTTTAAGAGAGAAGAGGGTGGACTATTGAATTCGAAGGTGGGTTTTTTTTTTTTTTTGTCTTAAACCTACTCACCTCAAGTTGAAGCAGCACTTGGTATATCATGTACATTCAGCATGTATGTATTATGGTGATGCTTAAGTCATGAGTGACAACAAAACTTCAATTTTAATTAAAGGAAAACAGCATTTGCCCTGCTATTTCTGAAATGCTCCTTCATGATTCCATCAAAAGTCCAAATTACTAGCAGGACTAATGAAAAAGGTGGTTGTGCGTGTTACTGTTACATGGAGAAAGTCTTGCTGAAGCCTGAAGGAAGCTCTACAACAAGCTTTATTGTTGTTCTTAATATTGTGATATCTTACTTCTCTAATATTCCTAGAAATATTTCCTTCCCTTCAGAGTTCCTTCATTCGCTGAAGTGCTGCCACCTTTGGAAAGGCTGTGAGAGCAGTTGAGAGTTAGCAGCTACTTAGTGCAAGAAGTGAAGGAGAATATTGCAGCTTTCAATGAGATTAATGGAGACCAGGTAGAATAGACTTCATTGGCTTTTGGTCTGAATGCTGGGCTTGAAACTTCAGGCTTTGCAGAAGAGTTGGGGGTTACTTCATGCCCCCATGGTGGTGGGACATGTGGGGGGAAGATGGTGCCTCTTGTAGTGTAGTTAGTGCCTGCTCCAGCACTAGCAGCCTCCCACAGTGCTCAGGCATGAGGAGTTTGTGCTACGGGTGCCATCTGCTGGGTGTTTGAACATTATACCTATATGCATAGATATATATATAAATATATATCTAAAATCTCACGCATGTGTACACGCCCACTCCATATGNATATATATATATATATATATATCTAAAATCTCACACATGTGTACACGCCCACTCCATATACATCTATTTTTGTATGGATATATTCTAGGGGTACCTATCAAACACTGCCCGACCTGAGGCTCCTCAGCTTCTGAGGTCTGGTAACGTCACAGCTGATGTTTTGAGAAGCATGGATACTCCTCAGATTTTATGTTACAAGGAAAGGGGAGAGGCTTTGGTATTACTTGCACTTAATGTTACCTGCAGTGACTGGAAAGGTGTCTGGGAGCTCCCAGTTGTATACTAGCTAGTGCTGTGGTAGGTTTTCATGGTCCACCTTGATGGTCTGATATCAAGGTATGGAGCTAGAGCTGGAGCTTGAACAAAGCAATTTCACCTCTGCAATACGTATCAGTGATATAAAAGTCTCCACAAAACTGCTCATTACATCACTCCTTGTGTTAATAAGATTTTAGTCTAATCAGCATCCCATTTTGATACATCTTTAATTTCGGTTAGAAGTGATATTTGGTATATAACATTTGCAGAATGTTGCTAGACATTTTTTTTTTTTTCCGTTTTAAAGAAGCCTTTTTCACCCTTTACTAATGTTTGCTTAGAGTAGTAAAATGTAGCAGTCACCTTCTGTGGTAGAAGCAACTCTGGCAAGTGAAGCCGTAATCTGAATCTGCTGTCATGTGCAGTGCTGATTTTTCCAGTTTTTCTGGTTATTTTCCCTTTTTCTTAGCCCAGCAGAGATGTGACTGTGCTCTTGAATGTTAACTTGATTAAGCAGTGGCATCCAGAGTCAATCAGTTGCAGTGTTAGGACTTGTATTTGTCCTGCAGATTGCATCAAGTAAAAAAGGCATAGCCTTGTTTTGGTCTTGTTTATTTTACTTTTTTTTGGGGGGGGAGGGGGGAAGGGGAATAGATTGGACAACTGTCTGCATTAAGGTTTTATTGTTTTTGTTTTGTTCTCATTGTTTTTGGTTTTGGGTTCATTGGTGCTAGATGAGTGTTTTACCTTGCCTGTGGATTAGGAATAGATCCAAGCTGAGTCATGGAAGTTTTGAAGAAACTTTCAAAAGCTTTTAGCTGCAAAAACTTGGTATTGACTAAAAGGTGTCATGTGATTTTTTATTTTATTTTATTTTATTTTATTTGCAAGTGTATCCTCCATTTGAAGATACACTTTATTGGAAAATGTGTAACAGTCAGGAGTACTGCACAGCTTGGTGGAGCAAAAGAGCAAGTAGAGTAATTGCAGAGTTCATTGTGAAGTGCAATTCTGCAAAAAAAAAAAAAAAAAAGGCATACAACGCACCTAGCATAGCAAGAGATTGCTGTATAAGCTTTTGAGCAATAGGGCCAAAGCAATAATCCATAAAGTTCAGTGTGCCCTAAAACATTCACAGTTTAATGTTATGCCTGAAAAAAAATGTGGTTTTAGTGTCTGTCGAAGAAGCAATTGACCCTAAAATGCCACCTGAAGCTGAACCAATGTTTTTTGTTTCATAACCCAGTGTCATGCACAAATAGAGAGCATGTGAAGAGGAGCTGAGGGGAATACAAATGTCTGTAGTGCTCTGTGGCCTTGCTGTAAGGTATCTCCTCTTGGGCAGCTGGTACATGATATCAACAGGGGATGCTGTAGCAGTGTTCAGGGAGATTTGCATCCCATCCCTCCTTTGATGGTGGCATATAAGGCTTGTAAGACCACTCCCCTCCTCAAAACCTCCAGAGCTGCTAATGGAAAACTCATGGAAAGCCCATCGCAATGTGTCGAATTTCAACAACCGTCTTTGTTCTTGCTCAGAAATACGTTTTCAGGATTCTCAATGAGGATGCTGCACTTGCACTTTCATTCCGTCCTCTCCTCAGCTGAGATAAATGAGTTGAGGCGCTTTCCTGCTCACATTCTGCTGCTTCCTAGTCATTTTTACTTTTTTGTTTCTTCCTCCCTTTTCTATGTTTGTGTTTTCATACATTCCCACTTACTCGGCATTGGATTTTCCCCTTAGCTCTTGCCTTGTCATGTCGTGATGAGTTGGTTAATGTTTATCTTCCTTTCTACAACCACCACAGTCTTATTTTCCTTATTATCTTGATTTGACATTCTGTGTTTAGTCAAGGCACTAACTGTCCATTATAATCCTTGGGAATGTGTCAGAATTGTGTGTTCTCCTATAAAAATGGCCTCCCAGGATTCTCAGCCTTTTCCTTGCGGAGGGAAAAGGCATATAGCACCTTGAGGACAAGCTATAGATGCAGTCACACTAATATTAATGGTATGTGGTAACATCTGTGGGGAATGGCAGTGCTTGCCAAGACTGTGTGAAAATCAGAAATTAAGAAAAATCCTTTGATTTATTTTTGCCTTTTCTCCTGTTATATCCTTTGCATGAAGGAACTGAAAAGGCTCTCTGTAAAAGCAGTCCTACAAAAACAGCAATAAAAAAGTTGTTCACTAGTACAGCAGTGGATACGTGAGCAACTCCCATCTCTATTCTGCTGTCTTTCTTGCTGTCTTGTTAATGGAGCATGGAGGCAGAGGAGGAGGTAACTCATCAACCGCTATCCATGGGGGGCTGAAAATTACTTGTCTGTGCCAGCTATGCTTGTCTTTTTCATATCAATAGGTTAATTTTACTTTGTATGACATTGCATCTTCTGCAATCAAAATTAAGCTCATCGAGGTCTGTGCAGAATATTGGTCTTCCTACCCTGCCTTGGCAATTTTTGGATGTCCAAGGGTGCACTGGGCCCTTGGTTGTCTTCCAGAGAAGTCCAAATCAGTGTGGTAGCAGCAAGGGTTTTCTTTTTCTAGTCTCTCCATTCTGAGGATATGGGTATTCCCAAGGACAGTTGGGTTGAAGAATTTGGGACTGCAGAGATACCAGATGGTGAGATTTCCCAATCTGTTGTGAGAGACTTGCAATGACCTTTGGCTTTTTGGCTTCTTGTCAGCCTTGGTGCTGTTTGCACTGCAGTCACAATCTGATGAGGATACAACTGCCAGGATAGCGTGACTAGTGTTGCCTTTCCTTCACATCCTCCTCTTTCTCATTGCTGCAGCGTGCTGCAAGTCTGCACGTTGTCTAGTGCTTGGGACCTTTCACGATCCCTTAACTTACCAAAACAGCCATTTTTCTCTGTTCAAAGGAAGAATGCACATTTCAATGGCATTAAGTATGGACAGATAGTTTATTTAGGTTAGCCCAAAGCATCTGAAATGTTGTACAGATGTCTCTGGAACATTCCTTCTCAAAGACTAAAGAAATAACTAAATATTTTGGAACGGTTACAATTAAAGTCAATGTTGAGCCTAAGAAAGTTCTAAAATTGTTCTTTAGATTTATCAGTAGAAGTACTGATAATTGTTTATTTACTTATACAACGGACTGAGATTCTAATCCAGAATTATTATTTCAGCTTGGATCTTCCTGGAAATTTGTGGGTATATGACTTCTTAGACATGTAAGGGATGTCTCAAATTCCTTAGTTGTTAGGAACTGACGGCTTGTTCTTTAACCTTGACCAAAGATTCCTAAAATGTCAGCCGTTGGCCTGTTTCAGTTTTAACTCTTTTCTCCACTACTGTATATTACATCTCATTATCAAAATGTTGGAAGTATCTACAGACTGAGGAAAATAGCATACATTTATGTGATGTTGCACAGCTTCTAGTACCTTGTGAAAGTGCAGTGAAAGATTTGTTTTTACTCTTCTCGATCTTTGTTATAAGGGCAACTTTGACAGATCTTTACCAAATTGTAATGATTATTCTTTTTTCATCAGTACCACTGCTATTGTGCTTATTTTCTTTCATGCTAGAATATGTTAGGTTCGTGTGTGTTGAGTATTTAATTGTTTGCCTGAAACTGCCTTGTAATGTTAAAAGATGTTAAGCTCATTCTACAGAAAACAGTAGTCGTGTTCCTTGAATCTCAAATGTTTTCATTTCTTTTTTTTTTTTTGCTTGTTTTTCTTCTTTCTCCATTTTCCTCCCAATTGCTGTGACCGACTGACTGCCTGCAACCATGGGTTTAACAAACTGGACACATCTCTGCCTGTTCGGATATGGACAATTTTGGTGAGTCTAAAAAAATGAGTTTAACTTATCCGTTTTATGGGAAGCAAAAGCATTAAGGTTTTGAAACTGAACTTGATAAAAGCTAGATCTGGTTTCTATCTGTTTCTTTTGTAGAAGCAACAGGCAATGTCAACTGCATTTTGATTTTATTTTGATGGAGCTTTTTTTAAATTCTGCTTTATTGTTGGCAAAGGTGAAGGAATTAACATGCAGCACATTAATTCTAAATAGTCTCACTTTATGAGGTTGAGTATGATTGCTTTTTAAATAACTTTAAAATGACTTTTGCGGAAGACAGGCTGCAAACCAACGGTTTAAAGCTTTCCTTTTATTTTTTGCTTATTCAGTTCATTCTGCGTATAAAAATGATTAATTTATTGAGTGACTTTTCTGAAAAGCACTGTGGATTTCAGCTTATTTTTAGTAATACTGGTTTTGACTGTGATGTGAATTTTAAGAAATGATGCATCGATGCTGTGTTGGCATTAAATACTACACCACAATTTCATGTGAAAAGGATTTCCATCCTAAATACTGTCTAGTGAGGTCTTTTAAAGACCACTCTAAAATCATGGTTCATGAGTGTGATACTAACTGTTGTTTGTGAGAATGAAGATGCTTCTGAGAACAGACTGGAGGTGGTTCACAGAGAAATGGCCTTGAAATTTCTGAGTTCACCTTTCATTTGTGCAATGCCTGGCCTCAGCCACATTGCTAATGTCTTGGAGAATGCAAATACAACTCAGGAGGGGTATTTCCCGGTGTCCTGCTGCGATGTGGGCGATGTTGGTGCTCTGGTGCTGCTGTTTCTGGTCAGGCATGGTGGTACCTGTGTTGCTGTCTGTGAGCTTCTCTGAGGAACTGCAGCCTGGTGTAGCTGATGGGTGTTCCGCTGGGCGCGTCTCCTGTCCCTCCTTCTTCCTTTTTACTCCCTTGAGCACACGCAGTCCACGGCACCTGCATCTTGCTGTGAGGCAAAGAGCACCAGGCTGGAAGATAGGACTCAAAATTAATGCTTTGTCTTCTCAAGCATACTGTTAGAGAAGCCTCACATAAAAACTTATATTCTGCTTCTTAGCTTTTCCAAAGCATTGCTGCTTAATCCTTTTATTGATCCACAGCTTCCGCTGGAAAGCCTTTGTCCCGAGGCAGTCCTCAAACTGGGAGAACAGCAGCACTAATCACATTTCTTATGACCTTCCAGGCAGGATGAACAGATGTTGCACTGCTGCATTTTTCTCAGCTTTTAGTTCCTTTTAGATATCTTTTATTCGTTCAAAATGTGGCTAAAGTGCAGACGAGCCTTCTGCATGACTGGTACAAGGTAATTTCATAATTGAGTAGCAGTAAGGTCTCTAAGTGGACTGCTCCAGATTGCTGTTCTTTGATGTGCTAAGAAGCCTTGATCAGCTTGAGAGAGTAATATCTCTGGTGCTCGGGAATAGCAGTAATGCATATTTACTGTGATGTGCGCACAAACAAACTCTTTAAGAACTGTCAGAGTGCATTTCTCGTGACTTTGCTTCCGTATGCATCTCAGTCTCCTTTTAGGCTATTCTGTTTAGCATTTTGTAATGCACGTGTAATTGGCTCTTGTGCTGCTTCTGTGCAGAGAGATGCTGTTACTTTAATATCTGGAGAGTAGTCAACATCAACAGTGAAGTGTTGCCATCATCACTGTATATCTAAGAACCTTGTGGTTACATGGCTGAGCACTTCCACGCAACTTCTATGATCAGATTTTTTTTTTTTACTGTTATTTTTTTCAACTCTACCCCGATTTGGTTGCAGATACACTTTTAGTAAGTGTAGTAAGTTCATTCTGAAACCAAGAACAATGTGCGTTTTGTATAATGGGAAATTATCAAAACTAAAAATTTTGAAGTTTTCTTTTTCCTTTCTCCCTCTTCCCTCAGTGAAAGAGTAGAATTGATGCAACCCAGGCTTTTCACGGTGTGGGTGGTGGGATGATGAGAGACAACAGCATAAGTTGAAAGAAGAAGGGTACAGGCTGACTCTAAGGAAAATGTTTTTCCCCATGAGGACAGTTAAGCATTGGAATATGGTGCCCAGAGAGGCTGGGTGACATCCACCTTTGGAGATATTCAGGACTCAACTGGATAAAGGTGCCATGAGCAACCCCATCTGATCTCACAGCAGACCATGCTTGGAAGAGAAAGCTGAATTGGAGACCTCCTGAGATCATAGGATAACTCAGGCTGGGAATGATATGTTAAAAAAGGTTGCATTTAGACAAGCTTTGGGCTTGGGAGAAAAGTAAAGTCACAGGGTCATGGAAAGCCTGTGATGATGGCAAGGCCGGTGTAGACTTCTGAGGGAGGGTGGCTTTTATACCATGAAGAAGAATGCAGCAGGTGGCCAGGTTCAGCTGGCAGGATTGCTCTCACGCTGCCTCGACCCGCTTGCTTGTGGCTTTCAGTTTTTAACTGCTCTGCTCTTCCTTGCAATCAGAGCACGCTTTGAACGTAGCTTCTGTAGACGTACCTTGCTGTTTGCTATATACCATCAGTAGCCAGAATTTCCTGAACGTTAGAAATAACCATCAGGCCTTTGTCAACCTCTGCTAACAAGCCTGGTTTACCCCGTGGGGTGAGCTTTGAGCTCCTCAGGAGGCCTTGACTGATCGTATAGAAGGTTTTTGTACTTCCTGGAGAGCTGTGCCTCACCTCTGTAAGGATATGCTTACTTTAGGCTATGACTATCTCTAGTCTTTTAGAAATAATAAGAGTATCGTTAGCAGGGAGATAAAAAAAAAAAAAAACCTATTGCTGATGGAGCTGAATCTGAGCTTGCTACGGAGCCTAAGTTGGTTGCTGGTTGGTGGTGACGTGGAGTTAACCAGAGCTTGGACTGTAACGCAGGGGAGAGAGGGGAACTGGCTAATGCAGGGAGGTGAACTGTGCAAGAGTGAGCCAGTGGTATTGGAAAGGAGAATTTGGATGGGTCAGAAATTACCACAGCAGGCTCTGGATAAGTAAAGATTTTTTAGATAAGTCCCTCAGTAGTCATTTGTTGTTTTGGAGGAAGATGGCCTGTGAAACTGGAGTCAGTCCAGCAAGCATCTTAAAAAAGTGAATGAGTTAAATGAGTTTATAAGTTGTACACTACTAATAGTTTATTTTGTAAATATTTTATGTCTTTAAAAGTTATGTATGTCTATTAAGTAACCAGATTTCAATTTTTCTGTTATATTCTTTTTTTTCTGCCTTTTTTTCTGTGTTTGTAAGGTGTTTCTTGTTGTGTATTTTTTTGTTTGTTTTGCTACTTCATGAAAAGAGGTAGTTTAACCACACTTCTGGGTTGACTTTTCTTATTTATACATTAAATGTGAATGTCAAAAACAACCTTTTAGTAACACCAAATGTGATTTCAAAGGTGCTTTTCCCCCCACACTTTTTGCTACTATCCCATTTGCTTCATCTCCATAGCAGGTAAGCTGCAACTCCTGCCTGTTGTGACCTGATTGTGTGCAGGTGTAATCAGTGGGTGAGGTCCACAGGATATTGTTCCTTCCATATGTGCAGGCTGAAAACACCGTGACCATAAAGATTTTGGTGTTATTGCTGAGAGCAGGTAGAACCAAGGGTTTTAACCTTACCTTTGACCTCATTGCTCCATATGCGTGCACAGTCACTGCCTTCAGAATTATATTTATGTAATTATCATGTTTTAACATCTAATTCTAGTCTTGTACATCACACTAAAGAGTTTTCTTGTATTTTAATTTCTTTTATATATATGCAAAGCCTTTGTATTCCTTTTTCTTTTTTTCTGTTTAAAATAGCTGTTAATTTTCAGTTGTATGGATAATGGTGCTGATGAACAAGTATTTAGTCTGACATGTAAAAGCATAGCTGTAAAGAAGATGAAACCAAGAAAATTGCAGTGGCAAAGGTTTCTAAATTATAGTAGTACAGGAAGATGTTGGTGATAAGGAAGTAGTTAAACATTACTATTTAGTAAAACCTGCAACAATATCTGGGATTTTGTTTGTTTCCTCCGTTTGCTGACACTTAATTTGTGAGGTCAGTGAGATATTCTTATTGCTAACAGAGTAACTGTGGAAGTAAATGGGCCTCTGCTCTCAGGTGGCTTTAAGTCAAGTCCCAAATAAATGCTGCTAGTATTTTCCTTTAGAGCAAACACTGGGTGCTTGATACACTTGCATTTGAAAATTTACCTGCTTTTTAGATGAGCAGACTTTTCTCTGTTTGTGATTCAGGTACTTTGAGAAACATCTGTGATGTCGTAGTATTAAAACGGAATATTAATAAATAAGAAACATTAACACTTAAAATGACTTCTACAGCTAAACCTTCTACAGAGTGTGTTGTCTTTATGGCAGCAGATGTATATGGTGCTTTGTGGAACCAAGCTGTCTCTCACTAGAGACCCAGTAGATGGGTAGTTTTATTTGCCATCAGATAGGAACATCTGAAGACCTTAGGCTGATTTCCAAGAGTTTCCTCCAGCAACTAAGGCAGCAGCAGCTGTCCACGAGGCCATCTTTAGGATGTGGGATCAAGAAACCTTGCTATACAGATCACTTTCAGAGAAATAATGAGTGAGTGGAGTTTCCTGGAGGAAGTTTCTGTCTTCATAGATGCTGCATTTCTGCTTCTGGGAACTGCAGTTAGGGTCCTGCAGCGAGTTTGGGTTAGTAATAATTTCCTTGGGCAAAGCCTGTCCTCCCAGATCAGTCACTAAAAAATTCACAGGCAAGTGGCAGAGGCGAGTTTAGCTTCTGCGGTTAGTGTGGTTGAAACAGGATGGAGTGCTATTTATGAGCCCCATGCGGTCTTGGGTGTTAAAGTTAACTGCCTTCGTGCTTATCTTAACCTTGAGGAAGCTATTGCTGTAGATTTGCTAGGAGAAGAGAAGGGCGAGGGCAGTGGCCTGTTCTGTTCAAAGGTTAAAGCAATCGGCAGTAGCTCAGCTGTCAGCAGAACTGGGTTTCTGATGGTCTGGTGCAAGTCCTTGTCCCCCTTAGTGTCTGCTCGCCTCTTGGGGGGGTTTGCTAGCGTGTCCCATATTGATGCAAGAATGGTCAAGGGTTGTCTGCCTGCAATCTCTGGCTGCCCTTTGCATCGTGAAGCGGATTAAGAGTCTGGCCAAATTGCTGTGGTGGCTTGTAATGGAGCCTGAGATAAATGGGTTTATCTGGTTTGTAACAGTGAGGCTAGTCAGGTTGGATATTAGCAACTTGACTATTTATTTATTTAAAATTTCATTCTTACTGGGATGGCTGTAGTGATGTTTTGTGTTTTCTGCATGTGTTCTTTTAACACCAAAACTCAGTTAAACGTGTGGTGTGCTCACTTTGAGAGAGTGGGCGTTTTATCAAGCATCTCAAGTTATCTTTCCTGATGGAACTAATGGAACAAAGTAAAATAGGATTTCTCATGTTTTGTATATGCATGTGTGTGTGCATATAAAATTCTGGCATAGATGAAATTGGTAGAACTTACCATCAAAGTACAGAGACAACTGGACTTGTTTATATTTCTCTTAAGTGTCTCAACCCAACATAGTTTCTTATATGTAACTTTAAAAATACTTTACCAAAGCTTTTTTTTTTTTTTTTTTTTTCCATGCCAATAAAAATATTTGCCGTATGCACCTTTTATTTCCTACTTATCCAGTATTCACCTATATTCTGTTACGCAGAGGTATAATTGTTGGCTGGTATATATTGTTGCAGTAAGGATGGTCACCACACCTGTTTGAATTCTGCTATGTTTATTCATGACTAGCTATGTTGATCACTTAGGAGAATTTGCTACAAGAACTTTCCCTTTGCAGTTTTGGGAAGTGGGCTCCATCTAGTGTTTAAATTACAGGATTAAACTCAAACTCATTTTCTTGAATGTCCTTGCAGCACTGATAGAGGACACGGACAAAGAATAGAGAAAAAAAGAATGGCCAGGGATGGTTTTCATTCACGTTTATCTAGAATGAAATATTTCTGCATGACAGCCTAAAACACTGCTTTGGTCTTGCATATGCACTTGCCTTAGAGGAACTAAAACAATCCTGGTTATTAAATTGCATGCGGCTTAAAAGAAATTAAAACAGTGTGGCAATAATGTGATCCTGGACTGTTTTGTAGTTGGATACTATATATATTTTCACACAATTTGATGTGGCATATTAGAAAACAGCATGCTGTTCTGTAAAATCAGTTTTAGAAAGCTTATTGAAGTGTTCTTTAAGAAAAAAAAGAACTTTGAAATGTGTGCTCTATATTAATATCTAGTCAGCAAAATAGTTGTCTAGTATGCAGTGCTGCTTTAGAGAAGCATGTTTGCTTTTTTTAACAGTTAATCTTTAATGTTTTTGTAATATTTAAGCCTTTCATAAGGGGTACTTAATTCCCTTTCTGCAGAGGAATATATGGAATAATTAGGAATATACCTTATTTAAACTAGGATAGAAAAGTAAGTATTTGATAATTATCAATTCCCCTACCTCCAGTGCTCTGCTGACAAATAACGCTATGAAATGGAGACTGCAGAAGTGTGAAGAAGAGAGGGTGATTTCTTTATTTATTTAAAGATGTAATTCATGCAAGCAACTCCTGTTAAAATTGGTTCAGGCTTAGCACTAGGATTGCACATAGGCTTGCCTTTTTCCACAGGATTTTTTTACAGGTGGGTTTAGGGAAGTGTTGTGGGTAGCTGAGTGGTTTTGGTGTGGTGAGCTTGTGTTCTGTTTTACTTTTATCTATTTTGAGGCATTAGTGCAGTTGGCAGCCTCCTCTTTCAGGCGTGTATGAGTGTAAACTTAATTTCCTCACTCCTTCAAGAGGCCTTGCTTTCTAGGTGGACCTGTATTTTCTTTGGCACCGAAGACTGTGTTTTGTTGATGAAGGCATTTCTTTATCTGTTGAATTTGTTCTTAATTTAAAATGACACATTGTTAACTCTGGTTTCCTCTTCTGTTATACTCAGCTTCCTTTGGGTTTCATATTCTTTGCATTTCTTCTGGAAGAAGCAACAGGAATAAACATAACTTGTGGCACTTCAAGTTTCTAAGTCTTACCGAGTGTGTCTTGTCTTTTTAATTGCCTATACAGAAATAGCAAACTTGACTTGAATTTCTAAATGAGACTCGAAAATATTCCACTTAAATTTTATAAAAGCCTGTTTGTTTTTCTTTAAGCGAAATTAAATTTGGTCCAAACCTAAGCTGCTGCTATCTTTAAAACCTGTATGGAAAATTATAAATCAAAAAGATGTGGCAACATTTTTCTTCTCAGAGTGTATGATAATATGGTGTCATTGACTCAAGCAGTACACCCTCCATATACAGTTTAAATGATTCCTGGAGCATTCCTTTATCTTGGAATAAAGCTGGCCTCTCAAGCACTCACTGCCTCCAGGTGAAGGGAATCTGGTGTTAGGAGGTGACCCAAGGGACACTAACACCTCTCTTCTGCAGTGATAAATGTTTGAGAGAAACTGAACCACTGGGTAGAGCATGCCTCTTGCATGTGGGGGATTTGAGGTCTGGTCACAGTTCCTGTGGAAGGTTTGAGTGTTTTACACAAAGGTGGGTGCTTAGTCTGGTGACTTGGTGATGCTGAAGCGCAGGGGAGGAGGCGACAGCAGCATGGAAGTGGTTTTGTCTGTGTGTTTGTGTGTGTGCTTGTGGATTTCTTTTTTTCTTTTTGATAATGTATGCTGCTGCATTAGCCATAACTCAGAATTACTCAACTGAGTGGAGAAAAGCCTGAACTAATGAAGCAAATAACAAATAATCATCCTGCGCTGCAAAATGGCAAAGTTGGAGATAATCTGCAAGGGGGATGTTTTACTTCACTTGGGAGAGCCATTCTAGAGTTTATGGCAGCAATTAAAAAGAAAAGCAAACAAAGTCTGGAGAACTTGAAAGCAGAAGAAAACATTCTGACACATGGCAAATGAGATATGGAGCTTGCTGTTCACTTCTGTCACCCTGTTGGAGGAAGGAAATTGTTAAAATCAAGTCAGGGAGTGGAAAAGAACAAAAATTATTCATGGTTTCAGGTAGTGTAGGTCATGAAGAAAATGTAATTTTTCCTGGGCTGTTTAATCTGAAAGAAAGATACAAATAAAAGATGTGAGCTCAAGAGGTAGAATATTGAGAAAATTAATATTGAGAAAATTAACTGTTCTGGACTTGATATCTCTAACTAAAACACAGATTAAAAAATCATTTATTTTGACTTTCTTTTGTAATAAAGGTAGTGGAAATATTTAAGGCACTGTGGAAGTAGATAAGGTGGGCAGTTTGCCTGGGCTAATTGAAGAACCAGACGGACTATTTTGAGCGAAAGAGAATGTGCCAATACAGAGACTAACTAGATTAGAGGTGTTAAGATGATGGGATCCTTAATTTAGCTCAGCCGTGTGCCTCATGAAGACAGGCCGGAGGAGCCCCATGGGCTGCTCTGAGCTCCAGCGTTCCTGCGCATAGCGAGCATTCACGTTCCCATTGCAGCGGATTCATTCAGCAGGGATTCCCCACCTCACTCTTTATTTCCTTTTCCCCACACAAACATGAGCCCACTAGTCTGGAAATTAGACTTACGCAGAGATTATGTATTGCTGTTTGGTTACCTGATTTGAACTCCTCCCTCCTTACCTTCTCCACAGGGGACCAATATTTTCAATAATTAAAAATCTGAGTGCTGCTGTGAGACCCATTGGGTCTGTGCCATTATAGAATATGATATTGGGAATTTATGGTCTGAAAACTTACCACTAAAGAACATCCATTTAGACTACAGGAAGGGAAAAATCAGGAAGACAATTTTACTACCCTAAGATTAGGAAGACCAGTTTCATGACTTCAATAGTTGCTTTTATCATTAACGACATTTTTACTCAGAGAAGAGATAGAATCTGCTGACGCACTTCATTCTTAATATCTCTATAAGAGGTAGAAACTAAGTTCATTATACTTTTAGCCACATTATTGCATTTTTTTTCTTTGCAGAGAAGCATTCATCTGCTTCTAGTTTCTTCTGTATTTATGAATACTACATGTCTTTTGACGAAGCAGCAGAACGGTTCAAAACCAGAAATGATTTCTGAAGTTTATTCTATTTTGTACATGTTAAATTAGTAGGAATTTGCCTGTTGCTGCTGATATAATTTCTTCTTTGTGTGACCTCATCCATTTGGCATTAAAATCAAACTATCGTATTGTGATTTAAAAATTGCTACAGCTATTAGGGAAAGCCATTGCTGTAAGTGTTTTGTTGGCTCTATCTAATCTGTATCCTTAATGTCCGCCGTGGGACTGCATCCAGTCCTTCTCGGCTGACAAGTACCTTTTAGCTTCACTTATATATTATGAGAAAAACAGTTTAAAAGCTTAGTTATTAAAGTCATCTTTTGAAAGAGAAAGTAATGAAATTGCCCAGTCTGAAGACACAAGTTGTACAACCAATATCAGATCTTAAATAGCATTATTGAAGCCAAATGACCACCATAAACGCACTAGAGCTTCATTCTGCTACAGAAAAAAACCATGAATGATACCTTTTAATGTAATATTTTGTGATGCAATGGCCAGAGAGTATTGCTCTGCCTACTGTGTATTTGTGCATTATAAGTAATAGAAGTTTTGTTATCTTGCTTTGCAAAACTACCTGACCTTGCATTAAGTGTTCTTTGTGCATGAAGTCTTAAGTACGTTGGCAGCTCTTCCCCTTACAAAACTATTTGAGTTTAGTACGAGTTATTTGCTGTGTAAGTAACAATATACATCTAATCAGGCTGGACTTTAAGAATAGCGTTCTTTTTAATCTTTTTTTCTTTCTCTTTTAAATTTCTCTTTGCTCTGAAGTTTTACAGGTTCACTGTATACCCGGAAGCATTCTATTCTAGAAAAATTGGGATGTAATCTTGATTCAGCAATGAAAAAATGTGTTTTTTTACATATTCAAAAGAAAACCAGGAAAATATTGCCAAGTTTGTTCCACCTGACTGTTGGAAAGAGAAGAAAGTTCTAGGACAGCATAGAAATATATAGAGAATTTAAGTAGATGGATGGGAAAAGATGTAAAGTAAAGATCTTTCTCGTTACTGGCCATTGCAGTGATAGAATAGAGGCTCAGTCTGTTAGCATCTGTTGAACCAGACTTATAGCTAAGTCAGTGCTGCCTTTGGTATTTTGGTGATCTTGTGCTGCTGAGAGTCGCCTTGGGAATTTTCAGAAAGAGATAAAAGATGCTAATACTTGTAGGTACTAAGAGGAAGGGGAAAAATGCTTATTGCATTGTATTTTAGAACATACAGTAGTGTTGAACTCCTGAAGGCTTGTTTCTTGTGATGATTCTCCTAAGAGGAGAGGTTGACAGCTAGTCTATATTGGGGAAAAGAAATGATGAATAATGTAATATGAATAATATAAAGGGGAGAGTTTCATTAATTCCATAGTTCATTTAACTTGTTGTTTAATTTGATTGATTTCGCTCCTTGATTTGCACTTGCATAAGAATATTCCTTACTTGCTGTGCTCAACGTTGAAAAGAGAGAAGAAGCAAATTAGAAACAGAAGTGATGAAGATAAATCTTTCTCTTTACAAAAGAAAATGTAAAAGTTATCAGTGTTGGTAAGATTACACAAAAAAAAAGGAGGGAGAAAACAGGCTATTTTTAGTGAAGTGCGGTAATCACTTTGTTTTGCAAGATCAGTTGTGTCATTATATCAAACTATTTCAATCGGAACAGAAAAAATACAGTATTGAGAACTGACAGTGCCTGAGTGAAACACTTTTTAGTTTTTTTTTTAACCACACTGCATTTATGAAGATAAAGTCCCTTAGTACTGCCTGTGTCCTGTCAGTCTGAGCTGCCAGCAGCTGTTTAATACTAGCACTGGTGAGGGGCAGTGTCCTCGGTTCTCCTGGTCTGCTTTAGTCCTTTTGCTTTATTGCAATGAATTGATTATTTTTGGACAGAATATAAAACACCACTTCTGCAACTTTTGAAAATGAGGATGTGGACAGTAGTTCTGAAATGCATGGGGATTTCATTTTCTGTACCTAGAATGACAACAAATACAGAAACTTACGGTATGTAACATAGTTGTTAGCCTTACATTCTAAAAAAGATTTCTTGTGTGAAGAAATCGCTAAAGGTTTTTTCTGTTCTGGATTAAGTATTAACACTTGTTTCTGGATTAAGTATTAACCCATTTTATTATTGAGGGAAGATGATCTCTTCATTATTTTACAAAGGAAATGCTCCTTGCAAGCTGGGAAGAGAGGGGAGGAAGGAGCCATCTTACTTGTTTTGACTCCAGTATCTCTTGGATCAGCCTGATCAGTAACTTCTACAAAAATTGTAGTGTGAATTTGATTGCTTGACTCTTAAAGTTTATTGTGACTGCTACTTTAGTGGCACTGCTCTCTAGGTAGTTATAACGATCAGAGGCAATTTTTTTTTTTTTTTGGAGGGGGGAAGTACTCTTGCAATCATGTTGGAGGAGAGGATGTAGGTACAAGAAAGGCTCATTGTCTGGAGGTAAAGTAGAAGATTGAGAGTCCTTTCTACAACTAAACTCTAAATTAGGCTCTGTTCATGCCCACATTACATGCTTGCTTACGACAATATTTGAATAGCTTCACTAATTTCTAAAGGACTACTTACATGCTTAAAGTTAAGTAAATTTATAACTGCTTGTTGGATTGCTCCCAAGTGTCTTGTAGGAATACTTCTTCTAATAAATCCCTACTGCCTGATGCAAATAAGGGTGGGGGGTGGAGGGAGGGGATAAAAAGCTTTGGTAGACCAACTGCTGCACAAGTAGAGCAAGGAAAAAATCTGAAACAAAAATTTGGAACAGTTTTGTTCCCAAATAAAGCCTCTCTCCTGGAACACATCCACCGTGCACAACAGGTTATTCTCTTCTCGGAGCTGTGTCCTGGTTTTGCCTCGCTTCTCTCTGCAGCGTTACTTGTTGCAGTGCTCTTGTGCCCTTTCCCTGCTCCGCTGCATACAGATGTCTCCTTTGGATCTCTCCCTGTCCCTTGCTTTAAATGATTAACCTGTTGCGATCACACTGGGCACCTCGCTGTCCCCTCCTGCCCTCGGTGTGGACCTAGGGAGCCCAGGCACCTTTTGTGCTGTTGTTTTATTCAGGGCTAGCACAGATCTACCAGCTTCTTGTCCTGGATCCAAATGTGTCCTGTTTGGGTACTTTACTAAAATTGTTCCTTTTAAATGACTTTTAAATAAAGAGGCTGCCTGAGAACTCTCCATTAGAAAGCATTGCCACTTCCTATGGTTGTAGGCTGAGAAATGACTTCCAATTGTCCCAGAAGGAGAATTATATGGCTTGTTATTATTATCTAGAATGGTCACCAAAGACAGCTTTCCTGTTTAACCTCTAAAAAAATACTGTCTGCCTTTAATGGATGTCTGATGATATGTAGATTATATCTCATGGGGAGAAGGAAGTCATTGCAATAAGGTTATCATTTTAGATACTAATTTGCACTATCCAAATGATGATATTTATAGGAAAGAATTTAAATTATTGTACTTTAACACATCTTGATTTCTTAGATTATGACACAAAAGAGTTTTTGGGTATCTAGTCCATCACGTTTACTGCATAAATACTCTTTCCCTTCCCCTGCTCCTACCCCTTCTTTTTTACTATTACATGGAAAACCAAGTTTTCTTGTCTGCTGCCCTTCTTCCCTTCCCCTCTCTCCTGTTTGAAATATAGCCACAAAAGGACTCTTCACAGTTACCAAGTTTTCAGAACAGTGCTTGAGATTTGGGGAGCAGCCCTTGCTGGCCTTTGCAACGCTACCTTCTTTAAGTCCTTCAAGCTCATCTTTGCTTTGGTGTGGCTGCCACCACAGTGGCAAGCTCGCCTGCTAACCAGTAGCGAATAGGGCATCTGTCCCACTTTTCTATTAAGAAAAGCATTAAACACCATGGGATGCGTAGATAGGAGAGAATAGCATTTGCAGCTATTCGTTAAATCCAAAGCACATTCCTCCAACGCTGGAGGAGGATTGTGACTCTTGGACAGAGATATCTTGCCCAGCTGGAGACGTCCAGCTGGCCATTGGCTTCACCAGTCTCTTTCCCCATCTGGGAAGGTGCTGCAAACTCGGAGATTGCTCTGGATGTCTGTGTCCTCACAGCTATGGTCTCTGGGGAAAAGCCATATTCTGGGAGTAGCTGACACCCTGGAGGACTGTGCTGCCATCCAGGACCCGGACAGACTGGACAACTGAGCGGTGAGAAACCTCATGAAATTCAACAAGGCCAAGTGCACGATCCTGCACCTGGGGAGGAATAACCCCAGACACCAGTACAGGCTGGGGACCGACCTGCTGGAGAGCAGCTCTGCTGAGAAGGACCTGGGCGTCATGGTGGACGACAGGCTGACCATGAGGCAGCAGTGTGCCCTCGTGGCCAAGAAGGCCAATGGGATCCTGGGCTGCATTAAGAGGAGCATCTCCAGGTCGAGGGAGATGATCCTGCCCCTCTACTCAGCCCTGGTGAGGCCACATCTGGAGCACTGTGTCCAGTTCTGGGCCCCCCAGTACAAGAGGGATGTGGAGCTGCTGGAGAGAGTCCAGCGCAGGGCCACGAGGATGATCAGGGGCCTGGAACATCTGCCCTATGAGGAGAGGCTGAGGGAGCTGGGCCTGTTCAACCTGGAGAAGAGAAGGCTGAGAGGGGACCTGATCAGTGTCTATAAGTACCTCAAGGGAGGCAGTGAGGAGGATGGGGCCGGCCTCTTTTCAGTGGTGGCCACTGACAGAACAAGACAAAATGGCCACAAACTGAAGCATCAGAAGTTCCACAGGAACTTAAGGAAGAACTTCTTGACGATGAGGGTGACAGAGCACTGAACAGGCTGCCCAGAGAGGTTGTGGAGTCTCCTTCTCTGGAGATCTTCAAGACCGGCTTGGATGCAGCCCTGTGCCACATGCTCTAGGTGGCCCTGCGTGTGCAGGGGAGTTGGACTAGATGACCTCTAGAGGTCTCTTCCAGCCTTAGGCATTCTATGATTCCCAAGCTTCATGCTCAGCAGCAGTCCATGAGAAGACGCCATAGAAACACTTAAAAGAGAATCCGAGTTTGCTGTTGACTTTTTCCCAGGGTCTTGTCCCTAGAGACCCATAAGATACTGGGAGATGTGGCCTTTTATAGCCTTTTGCATGACAGAGCAACTTCTCTTAATATTAACCATCTAGGAAGACCTTTGGGAGGGAGCCCTTCAGTTACTTATCAGCCTTTAGCATCTCCTCAGCCTTTTCCTGAGCTAAATATGGGAGTCGAAAACAGCTGTGCAAATAGTCCTGGGGAATTTTATATGTGAGAAATTACTTCTGAAGAAAAGGACAAAAAAATGCATTTTTTTGCCTATTGAAGCTATTTTTGTATAATTTTGTGCTAATTCTTGCTTCATGGTATATACTAGAGTTTGGTAACTTGTAGTGAGATGATTTGGAAGCTTCCATGCTAAGACTACGTTGCATATGCTAAAAAGAAAAAAATCCTGACATTAATAGAAATATTTTTGCATTATATTAAAGAACAATTGACACTTTTAGATTAGTATGCTTGGAAGGGATAATACACACTGCAAAAATAAGTCATTTTCTGGTATATTTTGTTGGTTTATAAGCCTCTAGAGGTCTCTAGTGTTGAAATTTCTCCTTTCGTGGAAATTTATGTGCCTAGCCTATGTTGTAGCAGACTATCTGTATGACAGCATACCTAGCAGAAATGTTAGCATATTCTCATATCAGTGGAAGATGTCCTGACATCTAGTTTTTAAAGCAATCTTTCTCCCTTTCTGCAAGTTTATGTAAAGTTCTGACCTCATGGCAGAGAGATCAGTCTTCATTCCCTCTCAATTTCCCCAAAGTGTACAAAATATATGTCTACAAAAGACAAAACAAAAATCCACAGGACATTTCGGTAATTGTTTTGGCGAACATAGTGCTAAGTTTTCTGTATTATCTTTGGCAGATGTGAGCTATGGTAGCCGCTAAAGAGACAGTGAATGTGGCAGTTACTATTTAGTGGCATTGGATATCGCTAAGGAATCGAGGAAAGAATGCTTTAGAAATGTCAAATGAGTTCCAGTAACGGTATTTTGCAGAGGAAGGAAGCTGCATTTATTCAGCTCTGCAAACATTGTAGAGAGCAGTTGAAATCTCAGAAGTTTGGTAAGTGTGGGTGGTTGTTTTAAAAACTGTTTAAGTCCTTGCTGTGAACTTTTGGTACAAACATGTCCCTTCAAATTAAAAAAAAAAAGGCAGTGAACAGTTCGCATTTCATTTCTGAATTACATTCCCCCTCATTAGTATTTTTACTCTTATTTTTTTCTTCATTTAGAAAGACACCCACGCTCTTTGCATGTGTAAATTGCTTTTTTCTAATAAGACTAATAGACCATCACAAATTTACAATAGTGGAGAATAACCTGGCTCATTATGCATTTGATGATATAATCTGCGAAGGTATCATTGCATGGACAAGTAGTAAAATAAACATTAAGGACTGATTTAAAAAAAAAAAAAAAAAAAAAAGTCATCCTCCTCAGCCACTCTGCTCCGGCTGAATACATAAGGATATGTGACTATACCATGGCAAAGCATCTTTGAGTCAGTTCCACAGGTCATCAGAGACTAAGAATTTTCATCTTCCTACTTCTGAAGTGCTAAAGTCTGTTTTTATCAGTTAAAGTGACCAGAGTGGTAGATTTAGTCTTGGCTTGAGCGTATGTCATGGCCAGTGCAGCTGCTCTTTACACACACAACTGATTTTTGTGGAGTGGTCCTGAAGTGCATGGACTCCAGTGAAGCCCTGGAGAGCAAAGCTGTAGGCTGATGTTAAGAATCAGTGTTCAGGACCCTTGTCAGGTCTTGAAATAAGATTGAACCACTCCAAACTGGTTGTTTGACTGTTCCCTGTTGGGTAGCTAATCAATTGATCATTAACAGTTAGATGTTGTTGTTCTTTGATAAGATATGGAGGTAAGAAGTTGAATGTTTTTATTTATTAGTATTATTTTTCAAAATAGAATACACTTAAGTAGTACCGGCAGATTGTAATGCGGACTTGATCTTAATAGAGTGATTTCTTGAAGAAGTGGGAAAATGAGATAAAAACGGCTGTCGCAAGATGACAGAATTTGAGCAGCCTACTTTAAAAGTAGTAATGTAAATTTTAAGAACATTGAAAGGTTGTAAAGTCATTTTGGTAGAGGAGGTCCTCCTACACAGCGTGATCTAGGAATTACATTGTTCTCATTTCTCAGATTCATGCCGATCTCATTGGTAATGAATGAATATAGGAAAGTGATTTTTGCCGAAAGGCTCCTGCAAAGTCTGCTGTGGAACTGAGCACGTGAAAAGTTGCTTAAATTCTTCTTTCGTGTAGTTTTAAAAAATACTGTATTTTTTTTCCTTTCCCGTAACACTTCATGTTGTGAATTAATTAACCCTTTATTTCCATTTGTTTGTTACACCTTGCTTACAGTTTTTTTCTAGACTGACTTTTTGTAATATACAATTCATTTGATGTTTCTACACACTCGGCATTTTAAGCCGAGTGGGGCAGAATCTCTAAAGAGAGCATCTTGAGCTTAAACTTCTCAGCATTATAGGAAAAAAAAATCAGGATGCTTTGAGTTTTTCCCCTCGGTAGGAGCTATTGATGAGTAGAGTTGGGTATTTTCATTAACTGTTGAAGAACTATTTGCCCTGTAATTTTTCACCTAGGCAAGTATTAAATCATACCTATGGTATTAGCAGGTACTGTGATTTGTACTCTTTATGGATTCAGGAAAAGAAAACTGGCTTTCGTGAGGAGGAATAATCATTTAATCCTCTGTCTGGGAGTCCTAGATTTAGTTTCTGGTCTGTACCACTTCAAAATTGCCCTTTTCCTCACCTCAGTCAGTGCCAATTACCTGACAGCAGTGTTTTAGCTGCACAGCAAAGACTTCCTCACGGTAAATTGAAGAAGTAACTGCAGACAAAACATCTAGGACCTGAATGTCCACCCTTCATCACCTGGGCCTGTGTGCTCCGGATGCTCCGTGTGCTTATCCAACAGCTGCTTCTTATTGGGTCATAACAGGGCTGGAGTCTGTGCTGTGAAGCTGGGCTGCTGGAGAGGTATTTTATGGGATTGCTGTGTTTGAGATGCGTCTCCATAAATCAGAAAGCTTGAAACGTGCTGCATTTCTTCCCAGTAACGGAGTCCTTTCATTATCCTCATAAGCTGCCCAGCAGCTAATGCAGCTTGCTCATCTTAGGTGACACCAAGATGGTTTGAAATTCCACTTGATAGTTGAGTGGTTCTGTTCTTTTTGTTCCTTGAAACTTTGCAAGCTGGGGCTGCTTTTGTGCATGCTCTGCGCTCCAAGTCCTTCAGCTGCGCTAGGCAACCTGCCCTGTAGATCTATAGGTGGACCTTTTTTTCTCGAGTGCACCTGAAAATATAAAATGACTGTGTATGAGTATGCATGCAGAATAATTTGTGAAAGTGAAGCAGCAGTTTTTTTGAATATTTAAATTATCTAGGTCAATTCTCTTTACGTTGCCTGAGGATGTTGTTCGGAAAGCTGTTCTGACAGACTCATTTTAGATGTTTTTCATTTCATGTTGTTTTAGAATTTCACAAGTGAATGTGCTCTGCTTCCATGTGTGCGGGGGAAAGTATAGGCTCAGATAGAATTTCATGCTCTGCAGAGGGGAATTCCTTATAGGCTTTGAATGAGCTGTTCTCTCTTTCATCTCTCTTTTTTTTTTCTTTTTTTCCCCTCCCCCCTTTTCCTTCCTTCTTACCTAGCTGATACAAAAGTACTTCCAACTTTTTTTTTTCTAAATCATTTCCTCTTCTGCTCACCCCCAGTATGATTCCTTTTAAATTGCAACTCCTCAAGCCTCTTTGGGAATAAGCACACAAAACTCTCAGATTGTGCTGGCCCTTAAGGTTTGCAGCTCTGGCTTGAGAGAGGGTACTCGATCTGTTCAAATATGGAATCATTAGGACTTCTCAGACTAACATTCCATGGAAAGCACTGATTTCATTTAAAAAAAGTAATAAAAAGCCTAATTCTGATTGCTTAGAAGGTCATTATTGCTACTTTTTATGCCCTTTGCACAACCTTTCAGAATCATTTGCTTTAGAAAATTGAACGATGTAATAGTCTTGACAAAATCAAATTGAAGGCTCAAATAACAAAGGATGCAATTGTAATGTTCCTGCTGCTAATGAAACATAATTTAACAAGTCAGTTCCATAATTTGCTTCTAAACCCAGGAGTAAAGTTTCATTCAAGGGCTGTCAAAATTAAGATACCCCAAGCCTTGGAAATGAAGCAAAGACTGTGTTTATAGCCTATTTATGCTAGGAGCCAGATTTTCAACATGGAGTGCTGCCAGCTTGTGCCAGATGAGAATCTGGATCCACAGGGATAACAAGTGCTTTTTAGGTTTTTTTGCATCTACTTTTTGACCCTGACATCCAATCTAGCAACCATAATTATAGCTGATTTGTTAACAAACAGCTTTTTTCATTTTTACACAGTAGAAATGTGTCAAGCCTGTGTAAGGTTCATAATTAAGGAGGTTGGGCAGTCTTCCTCACATTGCTATAGCAGAGGGCTAGATACCTGCATCATGTATGTTCACGTACGTTAAAGCTATAGTACACAGAGCTTTGATGCTTTGGGAAAGAATAAAGAGGATGCAAAGTTTGGCAAAGATGGTCAAAGCAGGCACAAAAGCTATGGTTAAAATGTTTTATTTGAGTAAAACTGTAATGACCTTGGCACGGGCAGGTGGTTACACACCAACTGAGATCTCTAGCAACTTACTTTAATGTGGGACTACAGATTAACCTCAGTGAAGTAAAGGGCTGCCAAGTCACTTACTGGTTCAGTTAGATATTTTAGGACCTTAGATGGCAATTAGCATCCTAGCATCAGTACTTTGCTTCAGTTGTGATGGATGAAGTGATTTACTCTAACTTGAGAAACAGTTTTCTCTCTGTAGTGGGCAAAGTGTCATTAAACAGAAGTCTCATATGGTTGAGTCAGCAAATATTAAAAAAAAAAGTTCTTCAACTTCCTGCTTTTTCTTCATTTTTCATTTCCAATATTAATTTGGTTCTTTCAGAGACAGCTCTCTTAATTGATTAAGTATGCCCTAAATGTTGGTGATGTGTTGCCAACATTTGGACAAGATGTTCCCTCAAGAAATCATCCATCAGTTTCATGCTTTTTCTTACTGGAGTAGAGAGAAAGGGAGGAGGAAAAAAAAAGGAAACCTGTCAATTCTGCACACTTTACCTCATTCCATGAAAGATCAATCACTTCTTCTAGTACCACATCTAGTTTAGTACTTGCATTGATTTTGTGTACTTTGCTGTGTGTGGTAGCTATTCCTCAAAAGAAGCAGTGCTGGAAAATATGTATCCTATTTCTTCTGCAGGAAGACGGTTTGCGAGCTTTACGAAGGAAATGTAAAACTGTATGGAGATTGGGAAGGAGATAGGTGGGTTCCTGTGGACCCTGAACATCTGTCCTCAAATAGACACTGAAGGGAATGAAAGGCAAAGGGAGTAGAGAGTTCCTTGAGTGATACAGTTTGGCCAAATTTTTACTTGCTCCTTTAAATTTTGCTGAAAAGGGATAGTGAAACCATTGCATAAGGGTCTAACGAGGATTGCAGAGGAAGAAGAGGTGCAGAGCTGAGGAGCAGGTCTGCACTGCTTTCCCTGGCCTGACTTGGGCAGTGGGGATGTTTTCCAGCTTTTGGTGAGCAGCAAATGGCTCAAAGGCTCAGTCTAGGCTTGGACATGAGCTGTTTTAAGGCATGCCAGGAGTCAAGTTTGGAGGGGTGCACCTGCCAACTGATTTTTTTTTTATGCTGCTGGGTTTTTTCCCGTTAACAGTGATTCCTGTTCACTGTGCCATGTGAAGGACTGAATTTTAGTGGAGAACTAGTAAGAGGGAATTCCAGCAAGCTAGATGGTGAGCTAGCAGTAATTTTATGAATTTTAGTGAAGAAAGATGTAAATATTGCACCTGGGATGGAATAACCACAAGAAACACCTCCAATCTGGGGCTCAACTAGCTGAGCAACAGTTCCACAGGAAAGGACCTGGAGGTCCTTTTGGTGAACTGGGAGGACAGGATGGATCAAGAAAGGGAGGAAATGTGGTTTATTTAGAGAGAAGAGTAAAGGGGGATCTTGTTGCTGTCCCCAACTACTTAGGGAATGCTTATCTCTAAGATGGATCAAACTCATCTTGAGAGTGCATAGCCAAAGGATGGGAGGCAATGGAAATGAGATACAGCAAAATAAATTCCCACTAGATATAAGGAAATTAAATTTCCTAGTAAGCTTGGTCATGTATGGAGCAGTTGCCCAGCAAGTCTGAAGGATTTTCCTCTGTGAAGATATTCAAAATGTGACTGGAAAAGCTGTCAGCGGTGCTGCTTCAAGCAGGAGGTTGGAGTAAATAACTTCCAAAAGTCTCTTTCAAGCCTGAATTATTCAGTGTCTCTAATTTAAAAAAAAAAAAAAAAAATGCTTTATAAACTTTTTTTTTTCCTCTGGGACAACTACTAGCCTGCTGGTTTGCATGGAAAGTATCACTCCCTGCATTTCCCTCCCTTTCCTCCCTCCTCTCAGTAGTTTTTCCGGACTGGAAACATATGACCTGCCCTTTTTCTCCCATGAGGAATGTGTGCCTTACCTGGGCTCGAGGAGAAGGGATTTTGCCTCCAAGCCAAAACAATCTTAGTCTTGCTCTCAGAAATGAGAATAAAAATATATTTTAAATTTAAATTAAAATATTCTGGCAGCATTTCTCAGAGAAAAAAAAAAAAAAAAACTTGTATTTCCATGCTTTCAAGGAAAACCTATAAGCCTGGCAGGGTGTGTGACCTTTTAGCAGGGCTGCATTTCGGACATCTCGTGAAAACCTAGTGTTCAAGTTTAAAAAATAGATAAATAAANCTTAGTCTTGCTCTCAGAAATGAGAATAAAAATATATTTTAAATTTAAAATAAAATATTCTGGCAGCATTTCTCAGGGAAAAAAAAAAAAAAAAAACTTGTATTTCCATGCTTTCAAGGAAAACCTATAAGCCTGGCAGGGTGTGTGACCTTTTAGCAGGGCTGCATTTCGGACATCTGGTGAAAACCTAGTGTTCAAATTTAAATAAATAAAATATTGGTTAGCGCATCCTCAGAGATCTAACGACACGGCTCTTCAGTGACCCTTCAGCACTGCGCGTCCCAAGTGACCTCGCAACTTCTGCTGACGAGACCGTGCGTGTACCGTCCTTGGGAAACACTGGGGTTGTGCCGAAGATACCACACGGTCGGTAGCTCTTCCTTGGTGGGCCCAAACGGAACGTTCCAAACTGATGGATGCGTTTGGTTGGCAGATGGTGATTGTAAATGTTAATGGTTCTTGTTGCAGTGCTTATTTATCGGTGCTGAGCACTACGGGAAAGCATGTGAGGATATTGACAATTCTGTCCTCGTAGCTCACTTCTTTAAATACCGTTACACTGGATAAGGCAGTGGTTCCTTCCTGACTGGTACATTAGCAGAATACAACTTAATTCTGGCAGTTCTAAATTCTGTAGTCTCCTCCTTCATATTTTGCCTAAAAAAAAAATTGCAGTTATGTTACCATTAATTCAGGTAGGTCAATTCTCTATCGCAAAAGGTGACCTAAGTCACATGCTCTTCTGAAGCTCTTCAGTCTGTTTGCAGAGATAACTTCAGGTTTGTAAGGAAGAAGCCGTGAATATCCTTTTGTTCACTTTGCTTAAAAAGGAGGGGAAGAAAAAGTAAAAAAAGTTAAAATTTTCTTTCAGAGACCTAGCAGTTCTTTCTGCTGACTGAGCTTAAATCCTTTTCGCCTTGTGATCCTATTGATACTAAATACATATTTCTCCTGCATTTTTGGCTCCTGCTTTTGATACGCTTGTTAGTCTTTATTTTTAGTTACTATCTTTCCTCCTGCTGCCATATCTGTCTGTAGTGTATTGCATTCCTGCCAAGTTACATTGCTCTAGACACAACATAAACAAAATTACATGTAAAAAATATGATGATACTTGGACTTGCTATATAAAAAAATGTTCTTGATTTCAAAATAATTTAACTTTAACGGGGCTAATCTTACTCCTGGCTGTCTAAAGCCAGGGTTATCTGTTGTTGGTATGTATGGGGTATAGCAGGCTCTAACTCTTATCACACTCTCTAGCCCTGAGAGGCTACAGGAAAAGAATCAATAATGTCCTTGTGAATATCAGTAAAAAGAGATTTTTGCAGTTTCTCATTGAGAGTGGATGATCCCTAGAACTTCTAAGTAAATGTAAATAATTGGAGCAGGGGAAAAAGATAGGAAAAAGTTATGTTTCTTAAAAAGGCGATCAGAATAGTAGATGATGTCAAGAATAGAAAAGAAGATTTTATCTAAGTGCCTTCTGAAGTCTGTCTTCATCATAAGTCTGTTAGTTCTATCATGAAACCACAAGGGAAACTTAATGTTTGGAAAAGTAAAATACTTGTGCTACAGGACATATTATGGATGCTAAGAAAAAAAAAGGCAACACTTCAGTTGGCTAGTGTTGGTATGAAGACACCTGTTTCTGCTAACACTGAAGAATAAATATTTGGGAGCTGAAATTCAGTAATGTGTTAAGCAAATGTTGCTCTGATTTTTATTTTTTTTCTACTTCCACAAGAGTCTTGCAAAGAGAACCAAATTAGTAATTTGGATGGATTCTGGCATCTGATCTAGTGTAGGCAGAGAGTGATGTAGCTATGTATTGTGGTTATTGTGTTAGCCAAGAAACACATTGAAAGCCAGTTTTGTTGTTGTTTGTTAAGCTTGGGAGAAACATGTAAGTGTTGCAGAAACATACACAGTTTTTATTGAGGAAATGTAAGTACTGCTGAGCATAGTTCATCCTTCTTGCCACATAGACTTGCATGGTATTGAAAGGGACTACAGACAGATTTGATGCTCTCACATGTAGTTAGTTATGCAGTTGGGAGGAAAATGTGGTGCCACAAGCAGTGACAAAAGCAGGGGATTTGATTAATTGCCAAATGAGCTACAGGTTAAGTCTTAGCTCCGGGACATTGGTGCTTGTGGTGGCAAGAGGCTGCCCGGCTCACGTGCTCTAGGACCCATTAGGACAAAACAGTCTGCGGAGAGGTGGCCCCAAGCTGCTCTGATCAGGAGCCAGGTGGTCCCAAGAGTTATCCTAGATGATGTGCAGAGTCATATCTCACAGTGCTTTCAAACAAAAAATTATTATTCTGAGGAACAGTGAGTGCGGACAGGTTTTCTGCTGGCCTGGGTGCCATGAGGACTGTTTCCCAATCTCTGGCCGAAGAGCAGTAAGGTGATAGGGGCTGGCCCCATGGTTCCCCTGGGGCATGGGGCAGCTTGCACCCGAGGGCAGCCAGCCTGGTACGGGTGGCCTCTGCTGCCCCGTGCTGTGGGAAGGAAGCTCTTTGCACCTTGTTTCTGTGGCAGAGTCAAAAGATAAATAAACAGAGGGGAGAGGAAAAAAAATAAAGCCAGAGATGAGATATTCTGCAAACCATGTATTTTACAAGTCCTCCTCTGCAAGAAAGTGTTGGTAAAAACTTCACCTATTCCAATTAGAGACAGAAAAACAGGCAGGGTTGCGTTATGACCTGGCTGTGCTCTTCCAACACCCATTTAAATTCCCATTTATGTTTTCCTAATGCAGTCATCTCCTTTTTGCCTCAGAGCTATTTTAATTGAATTTGCTTGTTCTGCTTGCCATTCGGCTGTGAGCTGCGCTGCCTAAAACCAGCCCCAATGCAATAACAAACTGCGCCGCTTCACTAAATTTCCGGCGTTAAAAGCAGCTGACCTTCGTGTGGCACGGGAAGGAAGGGGAAGAGGAAAAGGTTCAGTCCTGAGAATCATCTATACATGTGCAGAGAGGCTGCTTATGTGAATATTTTATACGCTGTTTTAATTCCTAGGTTTATAAACAATGTGATTGTTAAGAAATGATCTTGCCAAATCTAGCATGACCATCAGATGCTGCTGGAAAGCTGAGTGTTTATTAGGAAATCTTCATGGAGAAGTAAGAATTGCTTCTGTTTGCCACTGTCCTTTCCTCGAACCACTGCCAGGATTTTCTGCCTTTAATCACTAATCTCTTTCCTGGAGAACTAAAACCAAGAAGGAAAACTAAGCTGAGGTAAAATCATGGCAAATACTTAAAAGTAAACACTTGCTGCTACTTTTCTGTACACGTTTGTTCTTCATGCCAAAACTCATGGCAGGAAATTATTAAATCAGAACTGAGACAAAAGGTATTACAAAATGTCTCATTTTTACTTAAGTGTGTTTTGGGGGACAATATTAAATATCATTTAGTATTAAATAGCAAATTTGTTTCAAACAGAGTTAAAAGTGATATCCCTCAAATCAGACTTTAAATCTGGCCGTTTAAACAAATGTTTGGGCCAACTCAGGTCATGCAAATCCTCCGTTACTTACAATAGCTTGAGGTTAAGACCTCTGAAAATAATTTACTGGAAGACATAATAGATGTTAAAACAAATGGGTGAGTTCTGAGCATAGTGTTATTAGGACCAAGGTTTTGATTTTAATATATACATGCACATTTAGGATTACTTTGTAGGGTTTTTGTTTGTGTGGTGGTGGTGTGTTTGTTTGTTTGTTTTTTCTCTAGAAAGCTGAGTGTACCATAGTATGAGAAACATTAAAGAAAAATAAAGAATATTGCTGAGATTTAAGCAGCCTGGTCCGAATAATTTATGCTAGCTGGCCATGGGGGACTCCCCACCATGAGGGAGTCCAAGTTATAAAACAGGTGGTGTGTTTTATTAACTAGCATTAGTAGTTTTTTTTTTTTTTTTTTATTCAAGAAATATCACATAACTTGGTATGATTCATGCCACCTCCTCTTTTCCTTTTTTTTTTTTTTTTTTTTTTTTTCTTTTTTTTAATTCTGCTAGCAGACTGTTATAACACTTTCCTTCCATTCCCCAGGATATTTTGCTGTTTGGATCAGAGACTTAAGCAGAAACAGGATGTAATAAAGATTTAGGTGGGAGGAAGAAGAGGGAACAGAAACTCTTAGAAAGATCTGGTAGTTCTTATTTCTCAAAACATGTATATGCAGAGAGACAAACTGGTATGGAAACAGTGTAGAGAGTGGTGTAATAACACTGGAAATCTATGAAGAAGAATATACAGTAATATCGACAATATTGCAATGCTTTCAAAATGCTTTCTCTGACAAGAATTTTGTATTTTTGCTTCTAACCTAATGGAAGTGCTTGCCATCACCTGTTCCACAGAACCTGCACTTAACCAGTCAGATTTATGATTGGTCTCTAACAATGTTCTGAGTTTGCCATATTCCAGTGTTAAATTACTGCCTCCCTCTGACGGGATCCATGTCCTGAGATCACGTGGGAGTCCCATTTATGTGTTTCTTTACTCAAGAGCCTCAAGATACTGGCAAGGCTCTTCACCCTTCCAGTTCTCTCGCCGTTGTTCATTAGGGTTGTGGAGATATATATAATTTATTTATTTATTTATTTATTTTTACTATGGATTTCCAGCTTGTCACAAACAACGGTGGGAAGCATTGGGTAGCTCATAACATGCACCATGTCCAAGCTGTTGGAGATGTCCTGAGGACTCGGTTAAGTTATGCATCTACTGTACAATCATGAGCCAAGTCTTTTCTTTGTGACTTTCTTTCCACATATGTTGGCCAGTATTTTGGCCCCTTGTATTTGGAATAAAGCTGTTCTCCACTTGTAAAATTCAAAAATATTTTTCTTTATTAAAAATAATAATGCTTTCGTAAGTATCCGCAACTGCATTGTGTGGTGAACAAACTGTTCCCAAAATATTCCTTTTCCTTGACTTGAAAAATTTCACACATCATAAGNCCCAAAATATTCCTTTTCCTTGACTTGACAAGTTTCACACATCATAAGCAAATAAATAAATAAATAAATAAAAAGGAAAAAGCTACAGGTGTTAAATCATTCAAACTTTTCCTTTTTTTCTCCCAAATAGTTTACATAATTAGACTTTTCAGGATCTGGGTTGTAGGTTCTTCAGACAATTTTTGGACCTAACTATGTTTTGTTGGTGATTTTCTTCTTTCAGATATGCAGTGCAAGACAATGTGTTATGAATCTGTCATTTAACCAAGCAAAATTATGTAGGAATTTATTTCTTTGGAGAGACAGAGAATTACTTCTCATTTAGTGAGCCTGAAATGCTTATGATATTCAGATAGGATACCTGAAATTCTTGCCCTACCATGTTGCAATACAACTTCTCCAGGTAACCAGCCGCCAATCTGACTTTAGATTGCCCATTAGCTCCTATATCTTTGTGTACCACCCTTAAACAATGAAAGTGTTTTTCAAGTCTTGAATATTTAAAAAAAATAAGGGTTTTAAGAACACTCACTGAACCTAAGATTTCATAACAACATTGTGTGATGCATTCATTAGACCTCATGGTACAGAAGCTGAGTTGTATTAGGAACCTAGAAGATAAGGAAATGCATTCTGATTAGCCTAAAATTAATATACAAGCAGTAAATGACAGTACAGTAAAATTCTAGCTTTAGACTTTGAAGCTTGAAAGACTTTGAAAAAGGAAAATGAATAAAGTATCTGTGGTGAGGCAGACTTTGGAAGAGAAATCGCAGTATGTGTATGCATTTGACAATCCCAAACACTTATTGAAAAACAAAAGATTGATGTGCTTTACAAGTTAATCCTCGGTTTCTATGTTTTTGCTTCTGTTGAAGGATGTTTTATCATGTTATCCTAAGAATAGTTCATTATAAGTATTTTTTTATTAATTATCTTACTCTATTATACACAAAAGTGTATAATAGGGTTTTGGCACTCTTTAAAGAATCTGGAATACGTCACCACAGTCGTGGTAGAAACTGGGGGCTGAATTCTCCAAGAATAAGCCCCTATATCTCCTTCCTTTTCAGCGAGTGGAACATGAGAACAGGAGTTCAAGTTTCATCATTCATCTGTATAATCACTTTCAGGTTCCTTCGACGTCTGGCAGAATCTCCCCCAGAAAAGGAAATAAAGCCAGGCTTTGTATGCTTAATGCAAAGCAGAGGCTGGTGGAGGGAAAGACTTGGAGGCTCTGTGCCCTCGGAGAATGCAGAGCTACGGCTTTCTCTTTTCTTTCCTTTTCTCTCTTTCTCTCTTTCTTTCTTTTTTTTTTTTTTTTTTTAGTGTTACACATTGAAATCCCAACTGTATAGTGGAAAGAGGAGAAGGAAAGAAAAATAGTGGTGCTGAGGTAGCCCTAGTAGTCTAGAAGACTCTAGAGGCAAGTCTTGCTTTTCTCAAGGGTTTTTTTTGGTTTGGAGAGTGGGCTTAGCCGTGAAGCATTCTGCATGGCTGTGGCCGGGCTCCCAGGCTGTTTGACTTAATGGGAGCGTGTGCTTTCTTCGACGACCAGCAGCATGTGTGTAGCTGCCNTTTTTTTTTTTTTTTTTAGTGTTACACATTGAAATCCCAACTGTATAGTGGAAAGAGGAGAAGGAAAGAAAAATAGTGCTGCTGAGGCAGCCCTAGTAGTCTAGAAGACTCTAGAGGCAAGTCTTGCTTTTCTCAAGGGGTTTTTTTGGTTTGGAGAGTGGGCTTAGCCATGAAGCATTCTGCATGGCTGTGGCCGGGCTCTCAGCCTGTTTGACTTAATGTGCTTTCTTGGACGACCAGCAGCATGTGCGTAGCTGCCTATCGGCATGCATACAGCTACCATATATATTCTCCCTTGCCTGATGGAAATATCAAAAAGAGAAGTAAGACATTCAGAGAGCTGTAAGTGGTGAAGGGAGGTTTGAGTTCAGAGGGCTCAAAATGTTTATATTTTAGGGAAAAAAGCACTGTAATAGCTACTTTTCCCTTTCATATAGATTCTCTCCAACTCTTTCTAGCTTTGCTCCCTACTTAGGAGCAAAGGGAAGCTTTGCTTAGGGAACTTAGGAAAGCGACGTACTGAAACCCTCTGAAGGCTGCTTTATGATTTCATTTACCAAGCTTGCCTATGTTTCTACTTAATTTCTTCCACTTAATTCTTAAGAGTAGAAATTAGCTGTTGTGTGTGTGTGGGGGGGGAAAGTAAAAAGCCCACATCTGCAGAAATGTGTTAAATACAAAAGTCAAAATACATGTGTGTGTTTTTTTGTTTGTTTTTTAATGTCAAACTGAGTGAATAATAGAATTTTCTTGCAAATGCAAAAGTAACAATCTTGTGCTTCCTATTGTGCATGTGCATATCATGTAAATGCAACATTTTGTATCAATGCCATCATACTTCTTCTTTGAGAAAATACTTGTGGCTTTCATTATTTCTGCTATTATGTATCTTCTCAGGAGAAATCAAAATCCTAAAGTATTCCCTTTATGACCTTCATAAGAAGCTTGTCTGGTGCTTCAAATGTAAAAGAAATTTCTCAAACCATGGGCTCCCTTTTTCTTTAGCTAGAAATGGCAGTATTTTGACCATGCAATGCTAATAGGTACAATGGCAATTGATGGTTTTCCTAAGCAGCTTCTAGGGTCGTGACACTAAGATGCACACAGATGTGATCAGTGCTTTCTTTGCTGGGGTATAGTGTGTTTTTTTTTGACCCAAGTCATGCAGACAAGTTGAGAAACTGAAGTCCAGCAGTGGTTTTAACTCCTGTTACTACTAACATGATCTTGTTTTGCAGTAGAAAGGAATTGCAGTTCCACTTTTTCTGTTGGTGGTTTTGTGTTGTTCTGGGAGAGCTGTCATTAAAAATTTGAAAGTTATGGGATCTCCAGCTGCCATTAAAAGTGTAATGAAGCACACCTTGGAAATAATTTGAGTGACAGCTGAGCAAAAATGGTTCAGATGCTGGGAGAACGCAGCCCAGCTCTCTTGTTCAGAAGCTTTTTGTGAACTCATTATTTCTGTATTTCATTTCTAACAGCTGCAATGTACTCACCTTTAGCTGTCATCAGTGGCATTACCTTGGGCCCTACATATGCTAAATCAGTGTTTGAATTTTCAGTGATATGGATAAAGGATGGGAAAGCCACATATTTGTCTATTGCCACTTAAAAATGTTTTTTTTTCACCCTGAATCTTTGCCTGGACTCAGACCCAAGCAAATTGTTTTCCTTTTCTGGAAGTAATGACAGAAACTGTGACACTTATTTTACTAATGAGAACAAGTTTTGAGCACAGAAGTTTTAGATATTATTATGTCCTTGCATAAGCTTGCGCTTTCCTATCAGCTGTATTTCTGTGCAACTTTTTTGAAGCAGGCACGTTGGCCTCATGCTTATGGCATTAAGGCAGTTGCTTGGCAACTTTGAAGTGTGTGTATTACTCTCCCAGATCAGACAGATGTTTGCATACAGGCTGACTGGTAGCAATCCAAGTGACAAGTAAGCAAACGAGGGCACTAAAATTATTGGTTTAGGGGAACTATGGTAAATTAAACATTTGCACTGTAAGAAGCTGCTCACAGTGCTCATTATTTGTGAAGCGTAAAAAGGCTTTTGGGGAAAAAAAAAAAAAAAAAAAGGGCTGAGATGCCTGACTTGAATGTGTTTTGGTACCCAGGACGCAAACATATATCATGGTTGAACCCTGTGTGACTGACGCAGTGTCCCGCCAGACAAGGTGAAGCTGAATGTGAGGCTTAATTGTAAACATAATTATAGCCTCTATTTACAAGGTAAAGCATCTTCAGAGAGTCTAAGAAGCTATAAATATAGCAAGGAGAAGGCACTTGGAGCTCCTGCTGTGCTCGGTAGCTGTCTCAGCTGGAGCCAGCCTGGCTCCCGGGAGGCTGGTGGGTGCCTAGGGATGGGGACGTAATTTTGATCCATTGCAAATGTTCACACTGGCTTAAGGCAGGGGCAGAACGGACGTGGGAAGGAGCAGCCTGGGACGGGGAGAAAGCTGGGAGCTTCCCTCTTGCCAGCAATGCGGACCTTTAAACAGGCCAGAGGATGGAGGCTGCTTGGGAGGCTCTACATGGGCTTCACCAGGTTTGGTGTCCCCAGCCAGGGACACATGTCCTTGGGTTCTGGAGAGAAGCCCCTTCTGCTGTTTGTGTTGTGCGAGGTAGTAGCTGAAAACAAATGCTTTACAGCTAGAGAGAGAAATTGAACAATATTTTTATTTTTATTTTCTTACTAAATATTTTCTGCTTTAAAAGCACCAGCACTTCTTCTTTCTATCGGTGAAGTATGCTTGCTGTAAAACATTGAAATTGTTTTCTGTTGTTGTTGCTTTTGTTTTTCAGACGTGACTGTCTGAAGTGGTTTAATTGTAGGGGCATACATGGGACTAATCTAAACTTTTAACCCTCAAGGGGAAAAAAAACGTTGCATTTTAGTGTACCTAAACTCTACCTTATACCTAAGCCTACCTTAGTTATGCAGACATAGGATAAATGTGCACGTTCTTGAGCTGAATTTCTTCCCTTTTATTAAGACTACTTTAACATTACAGTAAGCATAAGCATAGTTGGTCATTGTACTTAATAAGAACCTACTAGCACTTCCCGTAATTACTATTAACCTTCATAACACAAGAAGTTAACTGGAATAGGTACCATGCACACCCTCAAAATGCATTCCCTATCTGGTAAATCTTGCAGCTTAAGAAGACAAGTGATATAAAAGCAGACAGGGGCTGTGTCCATTAACCCAGCCACTGAGAGTCATTTTATTATTGATGTCATGATAAAGAGGTATCTTAAAAAGAAGTTTGTAGAGAACAACTATGATTCAGGATAGCATTTTTCTTTCTGATGTTACCTAATGTACACTATACTGATGTATGCTCAGGTGTGCTAATGTACATTAACTCCCATTTGAGTGAATACAACTTTAGTTTGTGCTCAAGGTAAACTGCTTAAATCCTCCTCTGAGACAGATGCTTCCCAAGAAGAAGCCATAGAAGGACTATAGGCGGTTTTGTAACTACCATGCAAGACTTGAGTTTAATGGAGGGAAAGAAGGTATGATGGTTCTAAACAAGAGAACAGACAAGTAGAAGAAAACATGAAGCACTTTGGGAATTAAGACAAAAAGGCAGAATTTCACTGACTGGAAGGGTGGACTCAATATACACCACCCCACTATGGGGAAACAGCTTGTGCTCTCTGGAGATGCCACAGTCAAGGAAGCTCTCAGTCATAGACTGAGAGTAATAGAAAATATGTGCATTTTCAGGTAGTTAAGGAGTTTCTACTTAGAGTAAGTTTGTGTTTACTGAATATTGCATATCTTTTGTATTTTCTGTTTCCTTTACTCAGAGTATACAAAATCAGAGTACGTCTAAATTGTTTTAGTGATTATGCATAGACAAAATGAAAATGTTATAGATGTTATTTTTTGTTTATTACTTTGTCTGAAAGCTGATTCATATGTATTTTGGATGCAGCCTTAGGTAAATCCTAAAGCACCTTATGATTTTGGTTACCTTTGGTTTGTGAGAGGGGCTGAAAAGACGCAGCAGTGAATAATCACTTAGTAATCCACTTAATATTCCCAGAAAGAAGCTATGGGTATAAGAGTGGCAAAGCACAATGCTGAATTTCAAATTGCAATAAATCTTCTATATTTCAAGTTTTCAGTTGCAGTTTCAATTTGGCTGAGGTCAAGTTTACTGTTTTTTGTCTCTGGGGTTGGCTTGGCTCTGACTGGACTGGCTTTGAAATGTCTGAACAAGACATTTCAAACAACAAAATAAATCCCTGCACTCTCAAAATAAATCCCCACATTGAAAATAAACGTGAACTACTGTGTTGCTGTAGTTGCACTAAGAGAAGAGTCATACCTAACCTTTGTTTATGTTAAGCTAACGCTGGTATTGGCCAATTAGATGTCTGTGGACATTATGTTTGCAGTGAAGGAAGAGAGAAAAAGAGTTAGGCTGATTTCTCTAAATCTTACCTTCATATACTGTCTCACAGTGATTACTCTTAATTAAGAGAATTTTGTTTCAGTGCCATGCAGAAAGCTAAGCTGCATGAGTCATGGACAGATCCGTTTGCTTTTAATAAATTGAAGTGGATACGGTAATAAAAAAAAAAAAAGTGTGACTCCAAAACCATCTTACCGTCTAGACATACAGTGCCAAGCTAGTGTCTGCTGAGAAATATCTTCCTAATACTGCTCTAATAATACTTTCACAGTCCTTCCATTTTTTGAAGTGCTGTACCCAACTAATTCATTGTTGGCTGAGCTTTAGAAGGCCTTTTACTGAGTTTGATGGCATTTTTTTGTGTCTTACTTCTCTGTAATGTGCTATTTTGAATGCCATGTCCAATCAATTAGAGGAATCGCAAGAATGTTTTAGGCAGCAGTTCCCAGGGCGGGTCGATAATCCTTGTCCCTTCTCTACCAGGGTTGCCTATTCATTCCACCCTGGCAGAGATTGTGCATCTCTCTATTCCATTCTCCCACAAAAACAAGCTCTCATCCCAGTCAAAGGCTGCGTGTGGACCTGGTCTCCTTGCAGCCCCTCTCTCCTGACCGATGGCCCCACTGAAGAGGTGTATGTGCCCCTTTTCTTTCCCCACTTGTAACTTGCCTTCATCATGTCAGAGACCTGCAAGGAACTCTTCCTCCCTCCCAAGAAAGTTGTATTTTCATTTGCTGATGGGGGAAACTGGGAAAATTCACAGAATCATAGAATCACTGAGGTTGGAAATGACTTCTGAAGAGCATCTAGACCAAATCCCTGCTGAAGCAGGGTTACTTAGAGCACATTGCACAGAACTGTGTCCATGTGGATTTTGAATATCATTAGCAAAGGAGACTCCACAACCTCTCTAGGCAACCTGCTCCAGTGCTCTGTCACCCTCCCAGTCAAGAAGTTTTTCCTCATACCCAGATCAAACTTCCTGTATTTCAGTTTGTGCCTGTTGTACCTTGTCCTATCTTGTCCTGGGAATCACTGGAAATAGGCTGATCCCATCCTCTTGGCATCTTAAGAGAGTGCTCACGATCTGCTCTTTTCCAGGCTAAATGGGCCCAGATCTCTCAGCCTCTCCTCATGAGAAGTGCTCCACTGTCCCAGTAACCTTCATAGCCCTTTGCTGGGCTTTGCCCTCCCTCACCCTGCTGGCAATGCTCTTCCTAATTTAGCCCAGGATACCACTAGCCTTCTTGGCCTCAGGAGCGCAGTGCTGGCTTATGGTTAACTTCTTGTGCACCAGGATTCTCAGGTCCTTCTCTGCAGAGCTGGAAGTCAGCCTCCGGCCTGGCGGCCTGTCCTGGTGCATGGGGTTATTCCTCCCTAGGTGAAGGACTTTGCACTTCCGTAAGGTTTCTCTCTGCCCATCTCTCCAGCCTGTCCGAGTCCCTCGGAATGGTGACACAGCTCTCTGAGGTATCAGCCACTCCTCTCGGTTTTAGATCATCAGAAAAGTTGCTGAGGGTGCACTCTGCCTTCATCCAGGTCACTGATGAGTAAATTGCACAAGACTGCACATGGTATTGATCCCTGGGGGACACTGCTGGCAGCAGACCTCCACCTAGACTTCTTAAGCACTTGACTTGTTACTCACAGGGATGCACAGGTCTAGAGCTTGGAGGAAGCGATGCTTGATTATTAGCCAGCTCTCTGGCAGCCCCCTTACTTCTACGCTTTTACTCCATGGGATTCCTCCAAGCAGGTTCCTGAAGAGGCCACCATTTGCTCTCCTGAAGTCCAGGCTGGTGCTCCTACTCATTGCCCTCCTCCCTCCATGCAGCATCCTGAACTCCATCTCTTGGTCGCTGCAGCCCCCAACCTTCACATCTCTCGCCAGTCCTTGACAGCACCAGGTCCAGCCGCAACACCTCTCCTCACTGGAACTGTTAACTCACTCGCTCCTGATATTCAAACCTCTGGAAATGCAAGAAAATAGCAGAAATAAAACTATTGGCATATAGCAAGGGCAGAGAGCAGAGTCTTTTCTTAGTACTTGTGGTGGTCTGAGTTTCCCTTCAGTTAACACTGGTATAACTCCAGTGAAGTATAGGCGAATTATTCATATTTCCTACCCTTATGGGAACAGTATGGAGTAGGGCCTGGTAAAAATAATATAATAATAATAATTTTAAAATGCTGATTAAGCTGGTGAAATAAGCCCTTTCAGAACTAAAAGATAGTATTAAAAACTTAACAACTTTCCTGACAGGGATCCTGTGTTTTGGTGCTCTGAAAGGTAGGCCCTATCTGTAACCCAAGGGTACCAGCTACCTCATATCTGTTGCAAAAATTTCCTGCTCATAGGAACAGCCTATTAATATCACTTGATATCTTGAGGTTAAATTAATGTGCCTTAAAGCCTTCTGGATCCTCAGATGAAAGATGTTATTATATATGCAGTATATGCATCCACTGAAGGGATTGCAGAGCGTGTTGTAACTGTGGGGCAAAGCCCCTTGTGGTGCTGCCCAAGGACAACATATGTTGCTGTGATGAAGTGATGCTCCATGGTGTCTCTCTGCTCAAAAGCTCTATCAACACCTTCTTTTATAACAGAAAGTATGAGAGCTGCAAAAGGTTAAACTACTATATTTTGCATTGCTTGTAAATAATGCTTCTTAAGTCTCCTAGCTTGCTTTTGAGAATTGATTCGATTCAAACCAACTCAGTCCTTTAAAAAAAAGAAAAACAAACCTTGTTAGCTCTAATATATGTCTTAGCTGTCAAGTACATTCCCTTGTGATCCATGATGACTTCCAGAGTTCCTAATAGAGAATAGTATACAAGTGGGCTTATTTAAACTGCGTGACTAGGTGCGCCGTCCCTTAGTAGGTGGCACATGTTTTCCTTGTGAAGTCTCTCTGTTATGCATGTAACTGTGCGCCAGACCTGCTAAATGGCAGCTCTGCCTATCAGGTGAAAAGCAGGGGGGAGACTTGTTATATTTCTGCGTTAAGGATGGAGCTGCACAGTTCAGCAGCTCTGCGTATGTCCTCGCTCTGCTGGCAGGACCACTCTGCCTTCTTACATCTCCCAGAGATGCTGCTAATTAAAGGGAGTATTTTTTCCCCTGTCGTGATTCATACCAAAGGCCTGAGTAAAATTTGGATCCTGTTATTTTGGGGAGCTCTCGAAATAAGCCGTCTAAAGAAGGAATAAGCCCAATTCACCCACTGTGTTGCAGCAGCACTGAAGTCCATCAGTGCTGGGCTCCTGTTTTTTGCTACTGCCTTGAGAGGTTCATTCTGTTGGAGGTGGCCTAGCAAGACCTCAAAGTTGTTTTCAGTTTTATGTTGTCATTCTTGGATATGTAGCTCAGGGGAGGCAGGACTCATATTTGTTCTGGTGATCGTGTCAAGTGGAAGGGCCTCCAGATTTTTTAGAGCACGCGCTCTGTGGTTGGAAATTAAAATCTGAAAGACTGGTATTCCCCACCACAAAAATCCCGCAGGAAAATCCAAGCCAGAGCGTGTCCGGCTGCTGGATTTGAGCTCCCGGGCAGGCAGTCCCCCTGCAGCAGGGTTTCCTTGCGGCTGCAGCAGCTCTGCGCACCCGCCTCCACCGCGGGACTCGTTTAGCAGATCCCAAAGTGGTGCGATCCCTCGGGACGCAGGTGCAGATCCCAGCGGAGCACAGCGGGAAGGGAGCATCCCCGCTCAGCGGGGGAGCCTCTCTGCAGAAACCTGCCTGCTTTTGGCGCTTTCCTCCGTGCAGGGCTTCCTTTTTTTTTTTTTTTTTTTTTTTTTTCTTCTCCTTTCTCCCCCCCTCCCCTTTTTTTTTTTTTTTTTTTTTTTTTTTCTCCCCCCCCCCCCACCCCCCCCCCCCGTTTTTTTTTTTTTTTTTTTTTTTTTTCTCCCTTCTATTTCTCCTCCCTCCTCTTCCTCTCGCTCTTTCCCTGCCTCCCTGCGCAGCCTGATTTGCTGGCTCTGGGCAGAGCCGCGCTGCGCTGCCGCTGCTGACGCGTGGCCGCCGCCGCCGCCGGCAGCTGCCCGCGCTCCCCCCGCGCCGCTCCGCTCCGCTCCGCGCTGCCCTCGCTCCGCTCCCCGCTCCGCTCCGCTCCGCGCCCCCAGGTACCTTCCCGCCGCTACGGTCCTGCGGGCGCCGTGACCTCCCTGCGGGCAGCGGGGATAGTGCCCTGGGGCTGGGAGTGCGCTAGCAGATTGCCGTGCATACACACACACATATATATAAATTACATACATTTATGTGTATATATATATATATATATGTTTTTT
>VWPW01009177.1:51838-169236 GCA_013389825.1 Crypturellus undulatus | reverse complement strand
GAGTAAAATTTAAAAAAAAAAAAAAAAAAAAGGGTGTGGCTGCCAGGAAGGTTCGGCTAATCACTTTCTAGTAAATGCGCTGCTGCAGCTCAGTTTTATTTGGGGTGGGGGAGAAGGGCCCGTGGCTGATCTTATTTATTTATTTATTTATTCATTATTGAAAGGCTTGCAACTTTATCATATATATGATTAAACTCAAAAAGTCACTCTTCCATCACCTTTAGGAGCAGTAAGGTATACCAAATCTCTGGCGTTTCTCCTGTAACTCTTTTTGAGCAGGAGAGGAAAGCATTCTGAAAGAGTATTTTTTGCCTGGACTGGAGGTTTCCAGGGCATGTGCATGTTTGAGGCAGAGTGAACATGAACCCTGGACTCTGCATGGCCATCACTTGTAAGCAGAAAGAAAAGTGTGTACATCTCTTTGAAGTATTTTTGGTCAAGATGATTGCGAGTCAGAGGTCATCTTGTCAAAGATAATCTCTTGGCTAGGTGTGTCTCACATGTGTCTGTCTCTCTGTCGTGTCAATATATATTACTTTTTTCTTTTTTACATTTAATATCACTCACCTTCTCCTTTATCAGCAGTAAGCTGGGGAATATATTTTAGAAAAGCAAGCAAGTAAAATTGTAAGTTTTATCTGTAGAGAACATAAGCAATATATGTTAGTTCCTGTCTAGTAAATCTTGGTAAAACATGATAAAGTATGGGCTTTTCCTCTAAAAATATGCATGATAGTCTTTTCATGGAGCATTAAAAGGTCAACATCTTCTTGGCGTGTGAATTTTCTAGTTAAGTTCTCTGGTTTTACTGCATTTGTGAGTGTGCATTTGTAATAAGATACACATATACGCATGCTGTCATGCGGGTGTCCTTGGACTGGAAACTTTCAGCTCTAACGTGCGGATGAAACCTGCATATCAATAACGGGGAAAAGAGAGATCAGGAACACCGCATTAGAGTAAAGAGCAGTTTTAAGTTCATTCCTTATGGTGCTGCTGGCAGAGGAAGGCTCCTTGAGCTTTTAAGGTGCCACAGACCTGCTCACTGCGGCGATGAATAATCAGAACGCACCGGGAAGCATTAGAGATACATTATTTTTATTTAATCGGGCCAAGGCGGCGCGCGCCAAGGCTCCCCGCACTCGCTCCTGCCGCCGCACCGCCTCATTAACGATGCAGTTGATGGCCTTGCCCCTCCGAGGGGAGCGCGGCCGCTGCGGCGCAGGAGCCCCCGATGGGAGCCCGCCGGGAGCTCTGGGCGGCTTCGCCTTGGCCAGGAGGAGGAGGAGGAGGAGGAGGAGGAGGAGGAGGCACCTCCGTGGCTGCTGGGGCGGCAGGGTGGGGCACCCGCATCCCGGCTCCTCCGACTTCTCCGTCTAGTCTCCTCTCGGAGCGAAGCAGCACCCGAGCCTCCTTCCCGAGGCAGCTGCCGCACAGCCGCAGAGGTCTCCTGGGCAGGCGAAGGTGAGTCGGCAACTTGGGCGCTCATCGGTTTAAACAGGGAGGGGGCTTTCCTCTGCGCTAAATATTTGCGTGGGCTCGTCGTGGTCCGGCGTGGAAACCTGCTGGGTACTCGCCCTTTGGAAAAGAATTAGTCTTCACTGGTTTTTATTTGAAGGCTGAGATTTTTAAGGATAACGTGAGTAGTGATAGTAGATTTAAGGCAGTGGCACCTGTGTTTGTTAGGTGTGCTGTTCGGTGCACTGGCTGTGAATTCCTTGGGGACTGTTCATGGCTATTTCTTTTAAAGTTGCAAAGCGTCATTTCTTCGTATTCTGGCCATGATCTCCAGTTAATAAAAATGTGTTTTCTTTCACATTCTTCAAATGTGTTATTCACAGTGGGTGACATTCAAACTCATTTCATGGAAATCTCATGAAGTGGTAAATGGCAGCTTGTTGTCTCACAGAACACATCAAACCATTTATAAGTGGTTTCAGAAGAATGCTTCTTTCTCATGAGATGAAGCATCAGCTTTATCTCTTGAGCTACGGCGTTCTCATCGTGAAAGTATTTATAACTGCCTTTTTCACTTTGAAATGCATAGTTGGGGGAAAATCCATGTACATGAGCGTTCAGTGCATGTTGGGTTTTGAAGCAGAGGGCAGATCCATGCGGGGCATATGTCTTGTGAGTTTGTAGGGCTGTGCTTTATCACTACGTGTACTAGGGTCTTACGATACGGTGTTTTACCAGCTCTATATCATGTTTTAAGGTGGGTGTGAATGCTGCAATTGCAGAGGTTGAATATTTAAGTACGCTTTTTTTCAGAGATTGTTTCTCTTTGGTTTTATCAAGTGAAAAGAAATGATTGTGTATAACTGAAAAATAAGATTATTGTAGACTAAACTGAAAATTAAGCAGAAGATACGTTTATTCCAAATGATCATGACGGATGGTTTCACTTGCACAGGAGTCATCAAGTATGATTACAATCTGGAGTTACATTTATTTCTACTAGAGTTGGCCTTAATACTTGCATTCTCTAGTAAGAGTGCTTGTTGATATGTTAAAGGAAAAGGTTGTTTCCCAGATGTGCTGTGTGAGAAAATGAACTGCACGAACAGCAGTGCTCACTAAGGGACATCCTGCAGGCACTTTGCACCTGCACTGGCCATGGACAACGGTGTCCCCATCAGCATCAGTGCAGAGGAATTTCGGGAGGATGGCTGAGAACTAAATATCTCTAGAAAAGCAGAAATGGGTCAGTATTTGGGACGGCTGAGTTAGCGTGAAGATCCTGTGCTGCGGAGACAGCAAACTGTGTCTTCCACACCCTTCCTGAATAATTGATGTCATGCAGTTTGACTAATTGTCAGGTTTTGCCTTTGAAGGTAAATGAAATGGAAGTGCTCGCTTTTCACTTGCTTTGCGACCGAATCAACAGAGCTAGTTGTTTTTTAAATAAAGTAGATAAAAGCTAAAAAGAAAACACACTGTTACTATAAATTGCTTCTGACCATATTTGCATCCTGTGGAATACAGTATACAAAAGGGCAATGCATTAATAAAAATAAAGCCTTACAAAGAAGGAGAAAAAACCTTTTTACAAAGACCATCTTTCCATCTTTACCTTTTCTTTGGAAATGTTTCGTGTTCCACAAAGAGAGAATCCCTTTCAATGGCTTTATTACCTATAAAAACTGATATGTTTGCAAGAGGAGAAACAAAAGAAGCACTGAAACTGGTGTGAGGATCACCCACCAGATGTTCGATCCCCCTGAGAACAGGTTTTAGTTTAGCGGGTTAAAGAAGAATGTGGAGATGGGGCATCTGGGAGTGGGGGTAAAGGGCTAGAACAAAGTGGAAGCATATGTGAGCATGAAGAGAACTTTGGGGAAAGTGTAAAGTGCAGAAAAAAAAAAAAGCCTGTGAGATACTGTTCTGTATATTCTATATATTATATTCAGTACACATATTAGTATAAAATGTGTTATGTGATAAATGAGATAGAACTGCTAAGTCATAGAGCTATCTTAATTGGGTTGGAAATGGGGGTTAGAAAGCTCCTGTGTGGCCTGGAGAATAGATGATGTCTCTGTTTTCAGGCTAAGATAAAAATTGACGGGCCAGGGCATGGCGGGTAGCGAGGGGGTGATACTTTGGAAGTCAGAGTAAGTGTCTGGGGTCCTGCTCGCAGGACCCTACATCCCTGGTGGCAGAAGGTGATGCAGAGCCTTGCCAGGTTGCATCGTGTCGGTGGTGGCCTTGGAGCAGGAGTCCTTGTTGAAAGACGTGTTGTTTACTCCGTGCGGATCTGAGGGCAATTGTGTCCAACACCTCCGCATTTCCTAGGATGTGCTGGTTGCAAATAAAATCTTGTTTAATAAGTCAGCAAATGCAAACAAGCTGTGAAAAAAAGGGGGGGAAGAAAGAAAAAAAAATACTGTTCCAGACCTAGGCAACATATGTTTATGCTAACTGAGAGACCTGTTCTTTCACCCTGCCTTGCGTAGAGTAGTGTCTTTATCTGCACGTTTTCCCACAAAAATGAGTCAGCCCGCCTGTGAAGCCTGGCTCCATTCAGTTTAGATAAAAGCACCCGAATCTGCCCCGACAAATTTGTAGCTAAGGTCAAGAGGCTGTAATTTCTCAAAAGAGATGGATGGGTTAGGTATATATATAAAAAAATGCTTTAATAATTTATTAGGTTGTAGGAGGAATTAGTCCCTGATGGAGCCCAGGCTGCTCTGAGGGGTAGGGTGGGTGAAGGTCCATCTGAGGTCCACATGTCATGACCACATGTGGTCCAGGCCGGGCAGAAAAGGCAGGTTTTGCTCTCCGTTTCGGGGCTGTGGCACCAGGCAGAGGCGGCTCTGGGTGGGCAGTTTTCTCTAGCAGGCTCAGCCGATGATTTTATTACTCCCAGGTATTGCTGGTTCAGCCACTGGTCTCATGCGACATGAGCTGGTGTAAAGTCCTGAGGAAAAACAGGTCCAGCTAGAAGATTTAAAGGTAAAACAAGATTGTTGATTTTGTGCTGGAACCTGTATTTTCCATTTCTCTTTCTCTTTGGATCATTCCAGAATAGTGAAAGTTTGGGTTAATTATATGTGCTGGAAGGCAAACACTGTAATGTAGTTTCCATGTAGAGGAGCATTATTCTGGTACAGCTGGAGCTGGCAGCTTTTCATCGCCTCACCACCTCCTTTTCCTCCTAAAAATAGCAGCACGTTACAGCGGGATCGCTGGAGAGGCACCGGAGCGTTTCCTGAGCAACAATTTGCCTTGGATGGTGCTCGAGGAAGCGTCGCGAGTGGGTTTTGGAGGAGGCCGCGGAGGATGCAAAGCGGGATGTGATGGGCTTGGATGGAGAGGACCTGGGCTGGGGCCGGGCGCGAGGTGGGGAGAGGGGCTGGCCTGGGCAGCAGCCTGCCCAGGGGACCAGGAGAAACCTCAGCGCTTGAATCATTCAGGAGCCGACCAGACAGAGCACTCGGCAGTGCGGCGCGGGGAGCGAGCGCGAGGGTGACCTGATTTCCATCTCCTGATTTCTATGATTTATTAAAGAGTTTTTCAGGCTTTCTGTTAGGGGGCCCAGAGACGGGACTTGAAGGCCGGCAATTAGAAAGGGCCTTTAATATTGTGCCAGCCCGCTGTCAGGGTTTGATCACTTACTTGTGGCAGTAGTGTGCGAAATGTGGATAATGCGCCGCTGCGGCAAGCGGAGATAACAGAGGAGGCCTCTGTTGGATTGCGGAGCTGCTCTTGATGCTGCTTTGCGTTCGGCTCCAGTCGTGCCCGGCAGTGCCACTAGCTACGTAGTATTTGTGTATATAAGAATGATAATATATAGTAATGTTAAATGAATGTATCTGTATTTCAAATTGTGTTGGCCTTGAGGATATTATTCCTGATCTCTAGCCACTGACTGTTGTTCTTGCAAAAGCAAATCACGCTGGCCAGAGTTTCCCAACATTAAACCTCAAGGAAGGACGGCTTAGCCTTATTTGCCAGTGGTGTGACACAGATTTCTCCTTGCTTTGCGTTGTGCGCACCCACAGCTCTTTTTCACAGACTCGTATCGCATAGAGCACATGAATATTGTATTTTGTATTTGTGAGCTTCTCTGCTCACATGGCACTGCAGAGTAGTAAAGCCACTCCTTTAGCCAGCCTGAGGGGACAGTGATTGAATTAAGGATGATGGATGAACTGGAAAAAAATAAGTTCCTTCTATTTAAATTCTTAACCTCTTTCCATTGCTTTGGAAATCTTTCCTTGGTATCTAGCAAATGTATTTTGAGGTTACCTCTGCAGTCCAGACAGCTGCGGACTTCCCCATTGCCCTGGCCAGAGGTATAGGAGCACCTATATAGGAGGAGCACCTCCTTCCTGGTGTTGAGGTGGGCTCTCGCGTGGATTCGCCCTTACTCCCCATCGAGCTCCTGCTTGGGTTATACCTGTCCCCTGCGGAGATGCGGTCGTGGCATTTGCCACAGCCCTTTATTGTTCGGTGTCACCTCGACTCATTGCAGTCACAGTCAGGTTGTCATGCTTTGTTTTGCTGTTTGCCCCATCCTTTATTTTCCATCCTCAAAATGCGCACTTCCTTTTTCTTGCTGGTGTTTCTGCTGTCAAAAACCGAGATAGCTGGTATGAAAGAAGATGCCCTCTCTGACCTTCTGATGCTGTGATGTTGCTTTGCAGGATACAATCAACGCAATTTTGCTTCAGTCTTCTAACCCATTTGCAGAAGTCAATACAAATATGTATTATCTCCTTAGAGGTGTAAGAAATTCTGCTATGATTTTTCTTTTAAGTAAAAAATACTCTTAGGCAATAGATGTTAAAGCAGCACCCTGATACATGCATGTCAAAGATACAAATTTCAGTAAGAAGATATCCATCATTCCCTAGTTTCAAAAAGGTTATAAAGGGATAAAATACATCTATTCAGTTTCTTAAAAATGCTTTCCTGCTTTCTTCCAAAGAATTCCAGGGCTGTCATTGTTCCCAACCCATAGACTCAAAAGTCTGTTTCCATCATAGTGTCTTCCGTGCCTGCAATGTTGTTGTAAGAAGAGAAATCACTGCGGGATGGAACTTGGCAAACAAACCAAGGTCTCGGCCAAGGCAAGGCATTGTCTGTTAATTTTCCAAACAAAACTAGTTCTGCTGAATGCAAGTCTCTCTGTATCTATTTTCCACTGGCTGTGTTTTGATTTTGTAACATGGATTTGATAAGCAATTATTAATGTTTGCGGGGCATTGTTTAAAAATACCAGCAGTTACATATTTCTTAATTAAATTTTGGCTGCTAATCTCAAAAGGAACTATCCAGATATTCAAAAGGGAGAATACCAACATTAACAACAGTCTAAATAAGTATTTGAATGATAAACAGAATTATTTTTTATTCAAAAATATACCAGTTTGAGCTGTCGGCTGGGTAGAAGTAAGTAGTATTGTGAGAAGTAAGTACAGTATTGTGAGATTCTTAAGCTAAGAGTATTCTTTTCTAGTGATGTTTGACCTTCGTTTAAGACCTTGAATAATCTGCTCTGCTCTAAACTAGTGTTCTGAAATTATCTTAGTTGACAAACCCATTCTAAGTTACTATGTGGAAGCTTTTAGGGTTTTATCCCTTTCTGAGATTTGAAGTTAGACTAGTAATAATGAAAATATCTATCAGTACTGTCAGAGAGTTACAAAATGAGTACCTAAGAATAATCCTTAACATTGCCTGACATAGAATTTCTGCAAAATACTTGGTATCTACAGAAAATTGGATGGTGAAGCATGACAAGTGTTTTCTGTTTCTCCTGAAGAATTCAGTTGGGTCATTGCTGTTTGTGAGTAATGGAATTAACTTGCAACCCATTACATCATTCCCTGTCATAAGGAAAGGCGACAATTTGAAAAGTTAGCAGGAGCCTGGAATATTTGTAGCCTCCCATGGGAAGATGAAAGAACTTTCAGTAATGGGCAAGGCTTTCATTCACACAGGATTTATCTGAAAGGCCCCTAGTCAGTCCTATCCAAGCCACCACTGCAGGATGAACCATTCTTTCAAGGCTCAGGTAAAGCACTAAACTCTGTGTCTCTGTTGCTGTCCTGCTTCATGTAGGAAAGGGAGGTTTCCTCGGTGTGTTACTGTGGAGCAGCCCCGTCATTAGGTGCAGCAAGGCACTTGGCTTTGGGGTGGTCCCTCTGCCCTTTTCCATGGTGAATAAGCCAAAAGTAGGCTCCCACGAGGGTGGGAGTGCACATTTAACCCGTGAGCATTGCAAATCTTTCATCGCCAACTCTAGGAAATCTTATGCTTGCTCCTTGGTTTGATAACTGGCTGCCTGCTCTGCTTGATCCTTTGTGGAAGAAACCGCAAGGATTAACAGTGCCATTTGTCATGTGCATATTTAGATTGCATCAGTCACACCTCTTTGTAGAGTTATCCTGTGATTAAAACTGACAAACAGTTTTCAATGAAACACCGTGTTTTCACGTTCTCGTAATCTTTCAAGGAATTTATATTAGAAGCTTAAACATGTCATGCAGTGTTCAAAATTCATCTTTAAAAGGATCTGTTTAAGATAAGGAACAAGTTTTACCTAAAGTTTAGAGAGCTCAAAGTGCGTTAATTTCCACCTAAAATATTGACCTTTCTTGCCTCACTGCTAGGATTATGCAATAGCTGTTAGGCTTTTGAATTTTTGCACCTGTCTGTTTTCCTCACTGAGGAGTAGTGCTTTAGTGCTTTAGACAAAACCAGAATGATTAATCTTCTGTTGTGTCTACCAAAATATCCGTGTAGTAGCTGGTACATTCTGTGCAACTGCTGAAATATTTTACAACACTACAGTCTTACAGCAGTTGACAGAAAGTCAACAACCCTCCAACAGTGGTTAAAATTTAAAATTAGTGCATTCCTTTCCCATGATGGTACCCCCACTTTGTTTAAAGAGCTGCAAACTTCCAGCGAGGGTGCAGCCTTCGTCTCCTACGAAACCGTTCTGTAGATGGTGAAACACGAAAGCAGGAGCCGAGCACTCAGTTCCTCTCTGACACGTGAGGCAACACGCAAAGCCAAAGCACGTTGGGACTCCTGAGTGCTCAAAGTGGAGGCAGCAGGGGAGCTGACCCAGAACATTCCCGGGTTTTCATCAACAGGCAAAACAATCGCTTCGGGATAATAATGCATTACTGGGATTGTAGGTGGACAGTTGCCAGTTGTGCTGTGAATGAAGTTCACTTGCTGTGTGTAATGATAGCGCCGCAGCAGCCGAGCAAATGTCACCCTCCTCTAGAACAGATAATATTTGGAGATACCAAATTCTGTTTTGCTGTGCCTGGAGTACAGAGCTCTGGAATTTGGAGATGCTGTGCATTTTGTTGGATGAGCTTTCTGGATGCAAAAGACCTGCACTTCTCAAATGCTGTGTTTTGTTTTGGTTTCCATTTGGGGCTTGCAAAATGGTACAAGTTTGTGTACCTCAGGGGAGGCAGTGAGGAGGATGGTGCTGGCCCCTTTTCACTGGTGGCCACCAACAGAACTAGAGGAAATGGCCACAAACTGAAGTCAAACTGAAGTCAAAAGTTCCACAGGAACTTACGGAAAAATTTCCTTACAGTGAAGGTGACAGAGCCCTGGCACAGGCTGCCCAGAGAGGTTGTGGAGTCTCCTTCTCTGGAGATCTTCAAGACCAGCTTGGACACAATCCTGTGCCATGTGCTCTAGGTGGCCCTGCGTGTGCAGGGAGGTTGGACTAGATGACCTCTAGAGGTCCCTTCCAACCTTAGGCATTCTATGGTTCTATGATTTGATGGAGATGTTTCCTCCAGATCTGCAAGGTTTATTGATTCTTCTCCTAAGCCTGGTGTGTATGGGCCTGCAGATACTATGTGCTCTCTAATCTAGCCAGGTAAGTTGTCACAGGGAGGGTATGCAGTGTTGCAAAAAAGTATGGTGTTTATTTCAGACACCTTCTCCATTTTTTCAGCTATAAAACCAGCGATTTTCTAAAATATAACATCCTCTTGGGCACTGACTACAGCATCTGACAAAGTTGTCAGCTTTCTCCACTTAGAAAACAAATCATTTATATTTATTTCCTTTTTCTTAATGAAAAACAGATTTGTGAATTGTAAATGCTAACCCAAATCTAATGTGGCAAGCATGTTTGGTCTTTCATTACATTTGTTCAGAATGTCTTAATCTAAATTCTTTCATTGCAGAGCTGGGCTTAGATTGAGCAGTTTTGTTAGTCATGGTGGATATGTGATTCTTTTCAGTGTGTTTGCCATGCAAAATCTGGAATAATTTACAGCTTTCATCCATTAGTTTTCAAACGCTTTGCACTCTAGTGGTGGTATAAAACTATATTGATACAATTCATAAGGTAGTATTTTGTGGTCATTTGGTTTCCATACTTAAAGAAAGGGTGACCTGTAAGTAAATAGAAGGCTTTTGGCCTAAGACCTTCAGTTGCTGATAAGAGAGGCCGGCCTATGCTCTTAGAAACTGTAGAGTTTTTGAGAGAATACTTTGAAACAAACATTACATATTGGTGCCATCTCCAAGTGTGGCAGCTGGAGAGTTTAATTATAGGCTGGAAAGCCAGTTAGGGATTAGGGAAAGTGTTAGCAGAAGGAGTGAATGTTAATGACAGCTGTTTGCTGTAGGCTTCGAAGAGGCAAAGTACATATACAACATAAATAAAGTGCAAAGCCAAACCTATGCTGTCTTTGAATGTTGAAAAAACAAACACAGGTCGTTTATGCCTTGACATGCAAACCTCCATACATCAAATCATATGGCTTCCACGCATAAAGTTGAGTGCGCAATTTAAACAATGATGTAGAAAACCTGTGTCAGTGTAAGTGGGGAAATGTGATTTACAAGCACGCCAGAATTTGTGTCAAGAACCTACATTAGAAAGGAAAATCCCAACTTCTTTTGCCTTTGGAAGCACCAGATTAGGAAATTCTTCTGCACCAAGTTAAGTAGCCTGTGAGAATTGCTTTGCAGATCAGGCACTGTGAGTGAGGTTAGCAATGCTAAATTCCTAGGACAGATATAGCCAATATAGTGGTGAGGCTTGACCAGTATTCCCTTTCTGTCATTTTTTGCAGGATTGGAGTTAGGTTTTTTCATGGAGGTACTTTGGTTTGAGCTGAAACCACCATCATTTTCTTATGTGACATGGGCCTTTCCTTACATAGATTATGTAGTTTGAAGAAGAGTTGGGAGGAATATGTACCAGACTTGGGCTTGTTAGGTGCGTACATGTCTTAATGAATCTATTTTTTAATGCACCATCTCCTTTGAGAGGACAAAATAGATAGCATAATCCAACTTTTGGAAAAAAAAAGTGTATATATGTATTAATTTTGAAGAGTGTTTTAAACACGTATGAAATATTGACATTGCATTGGAATTGCTATTCTTCTTATATAGATGATTAATAATATATGTAGAAGTTCTGTTTTTCTTTCCTATTGGATGTGCATTTTAAGATTGCTTTTATGCACTTGCAGCAAAAGATCTCTGTCCGCCTTGCAGTGCTATTGTAGCCTACTGGTACACTGAGAATTAAAGGAATAAATTCAGGAACTCCTTCCCTGTAAATTCAAATTAATTCAAACATATAGGCTTATTTATAATACATTTAATGTATTATAGTACATGATCATGATATAGTACATGATATAGTACATATATATATTGTACATGATCTGCCTTAAAAACTAGAAGGATATAGAGCACAAAAAAGTGGATATAGTGTAACGAGCTACGAAGGGCTTTCTAAGGAGTTTTCTGAATGTTAAGATTTTGACTGTTGCAAAAAAAGGTAATAATTCAGCCTTACCTTATATAATTTACCAGGACTGATCATAAAGAAATATGACTGATAATATTGGCTGCAGTATATGTATAATGTAGCACTCCCGGCTTCTTGAAAAATAGCTGTATGGTTTTAACACCAGCATTTGCAGCTTTGCTGTGGCTTGCCTGTCTCCCTGGCAGCTGGAGCTCATAGCAGATGTGGTGGGACAGTTCGTGATCCTGCAGATCGGCTCTGTCCTTGCTCTGCTGTGGAACCACTCACGGGAATGTGCATCGCAGGCTCAGAGCAGCATCCAAAATTCAGCGTGTGTTGTGGCCCCGAGCAACTGCTGGCTCTGCGTCCAGCACAACTGCTTTCCACTTGCCAGAAAAGGACAGAGGTATTTACACCTCTCTTTCTTAAAGCGCTTGTGTTCCTTGGACGCTCGGTGGCTGTGGAAAGGAAGCACTTCGTGTGGTATTTAAAACGCTGGGCAAGAATTCACGGCAGGCAGGCGTTTCCTATCCTCTGAAGTGGAAGAGAAAAAGAAAACTCATAAAATTAGGTTCACTTCGGGAATGGCGAAAACTTGCACCCTTTAAACTGCGTTACTGAAATAAAACGTTATGAGTTTTCTATGTCAGCATAGGTCAAGCAATGCACTGAATTGTAAATGAAGTGAAGAGAACCCTTGCCTTTTTGAATACTGGGCACTTTTATGAGGCTAAGAAAGATTAAAAGGGGTTAAAAGAGGGAAGGGCCTTGGACATATATTTGGGGAGCTGTGTCCTGTGTGAAGGAGGACGAAAAGGAGACCCTTAACTTACCCATTCAGCAGGCTGCTGATACTTTTTTCCCCAGCTGATCATTTTTTCTCCCCTCTGCTCAGAAAATCCTGTAATTACATCTGCCATTCTGAGGTTAGGATGCAATTCTGGGCACAAAGGATTCTGCCATGTTTCTGGTTTTACTAATGGATTAGACAAAAACCTCAGCACCCCACCCTAAAATACTGCAAGCTGCTTTTCTTCTTAAGAACTCCTAAATAACCAAGTCTACACTTGTAGCTATTTAAGCCAGCTTGGACTAGCTTTTCTGAAGGTTTTTAGTCCTCTGAATGTAAGGTGTTGTCCAGCCCTGGTCTGCCAATTTAACAAAAGGGTATCTCCTGTTTCTTATCGGCTAGTTCCTTGGCATCTTTTCCCCACAGCACGTTTGCTGTAGATAACAGTGATGGCAAGAATAGCCACTTCAGCCCAGTCCGGGTCCCTCCTGGCCTTATCTGTGACAGCCTCTGTAGAAGAGGTAGCACTGAATGGGCTGAGTAGCTGCATCTGAACCTACCATGTGGCCACTTAAGTGCCTCTTCGTTTGCTTTACAAGTAATGAAATCAGATCAGTTGTGTCTTCCGCAAAAAACTTTTCTGCTTTACTTTGATGGACTGTTAACAGAATGATGTGATTATTTAATTTTCAGGGTTGTGTACTTTCTACCTTGTCATTAAGGAACCAAGATCAAAACTGTATTAAAATATGAGTTAAAAGACTCACCTGCAATCAGACATCAAGGTATCCAGATTAACATGAAATTACTCTCTTTACTCACCATTTAACTTTTGGTTCAGTAGAGGTTGATGCAAACATTTGCCAGTGTACCGAAAGAAAACCGACACTTCTGTTGCAAGTAAGTTTTCCCCCAAAGCACTACTTGTGTTGGAAGGTTTCTGAGTTCTGGCTTGCAGCCATGTGTTCACCTAAGCATATTACAAGAAGTGACAGGTAGACCGAAGTAATACATATTTTAATGGGCTTGAGACCATAAAATGGGATAGACTTTCCCCTGCTTTGCTAGCAGATGTGAGCTTGCCCCTGATTTATTAATAAGTTATGGCACTCCCAGCACTGCCACTCAGGTCACCTTAATGTCCTGTGAGGCTCTCGAAATCAGATGAGAAGTGAAGTTCTTGAGGAGCGGGGGAGAAGATATTATCAGCCACTGCAAAAAATGTGCTGAGGTGTCACACTGGCCAAAAATTGCTAATGCTTCTATCACCTGGTGGTGTTAGATGGGAGGCATGGGTATTTCTGGAGTGGCTGTTTCAGCAGTGGATGGAAACTGTAAGTGAAACTGGACACACTCCCAAATTGCATTTGCTGATATTTTAATAAATAAACGTACCATGCCTTGGATGTTCCTCAGGTGCTGGGCACCACAGTTGTAACACAGGTTGTGTGTGCTCCATCACTGAAACCAGGTCTTGTACATTAGTAGTATTTCACTAGCTTATTTGAGTGACTCACAGCACAAAAAAGGACTTTTTTGATATTAAATGTCAAATCTAAACTATGACTGTCAAAATAGTAGATTTATTTCTTGTTTATTTTATACTGAAGATGATATATTTAAGATAATTTTCTTCCAATCAAAAAAGATCTTTAGGCAACAGTTTGTAGAGAATGATGTAAGATTATGAATGAATCCAAGTCAAAAGTGAGGTTGATAGTGTCATAATATTGTGAAACAGGTGAACTTAGTTCCCAGATTGTTTCAAAACTCAAAGCAATCTTTGCCATCTCTTGAGCACCTGTAAGCTGAGCTGATTCGCAGCTTAAAGGAGGGGTTGGATACTACAGCTCCTGAAGGAGGCAGCACAACTGGGCAGAGAATAGAGAAAAAAGTCTAAAAGAGGTCTAAAAATAAGACTTGCAGGAACAGGTCAAGGGGAGGGTAGATGGAGGCAGAAACACACGAGCTGCAGGGATGGCTGCATATCCCCAGCGGTGAGGACGCACAGGGATGAGCTTACATTTCAAGTAGGAAAAACGGGGTTGGACGTGAGGGAAGGTTTTCCTGAACAGTGAGGCTAGGGAAGCAGAGTGGTTGTTCGTGTGTGTAGAAACTTCATAATCGCAGGGCTTCAGTGACAGGTGACATGTACGTATACCAGGTGCCGTTTAGACGAGGGCTCTGGATGGGACCGTGAAGCACATGTACCGGTGTCCATGTGTGAGCCACTTCGAAATGGCAGTTGGAAGGAAGGCTACTTGATTTCTTACTTCTTCGTGGGCCTTTAATAAAAGGGATCTTATAGATGAAATGATTTTTATGAGATGGTTTCTGTGGCTCCGGCTCAGGCGAAGCGCATGCGTAGAGCCACGGCTGCAGAACCTACTGAGCCCCAGCTGCAGGACTGCGCTCTCCCCTGGGGCATCTGTGACTTCTCGGCAGTGGGCGGATTACTTGATTCATTTTTTAGTTCAGATGTAATAACCATATGGGTATTGGCTTAAGGATTTCTGTCCCTACAAGAAAAAAAATATAATAACAGATTGTAAAGTGATCCACACAAGAGAAGGAGCAAAATTCATTGTCTTCATCTCAGTCGTTTTAACTAACGTCAACTGTACAGACTAGAATAATTTTTCAGTTGTTGAAGCACACTGATATAAATGTAGCAGGGAGTCATCCTTTGTCATTCTTTGTAGTCTCTGTATTTTTAATACTGAGAAGACTGAATTGCTCATTAAGGTATTTCATGAGTTCATTCTCTGAAATTCTCTGAAATTTCGTTCTCTGAAATTCTAAATGCCTTATCGGCCAAGTCTTTCCTCTACATAATAGTTACCTTTTCTCCCACTCTCCTGTGCAATGTGGAGTATCAAGAAGCTGGATTTTACATGCCGTGCTGTGATCTGAAGGGTACAGAAAGGAATGGATTGGCATAAAGCAGTGAGAACTATGTGGCAGGTCTTGTGCCCAAGGCATCTACCTTCATTCCTGCACAGCTTCAGGGGAAGGATGGCAAACACTACGGTGCACTTTCCTGGTCAGCACAGGAGGCAGCTTTGAAACCCAGCACACTGCCACCATTGCCCAAACCCCTGTTTTGAGATGCTGTCGCTTCTATATGCCTACACCCAGGGTCGTCACACACATCTAGGAGGAGATGCCGGTTCTGGTCACTTGTCTTCTCAGAGACAGCACAATCCACTGTAACATTGGATCATACATAACGTACATAATGTAATTACTAGGCATGCCTTTGAGGGTTTGTTAGATGAAAGAGCTGAAAACCTACTTTAATTATAACTGTTTTCATTGAAAAGCTCTGCTGGGTGTGGGTCTCCACACTTCCAAATAGCTACATGGGTGATGAAAGATTTTAGATTTACAGAGATGTAAGTGAAGATACAGGATGCTTGTATCTAATTAATTGTGGAGTTCACCATGTAAAAGTCATTCAAGAATGTACCTACTGTGCACTGTAAAAAATGTGTGTGAACTTCCAGTGCTTTGGGAACATGCACTAAAGTGGACCCATTTGGCAAAGCTGGGAGAGAATCCCATTTACACAGTGATTTTAAAGTACACCGCTCTGCTAAACAGATGCACAGGTCCACCGTAAATATTCTTGTCAAGAGCGTGTCTCCAGTATGACTGATTCGTTCCTCGAAGCCTGCGCTCCCGCACCATCTGCAGATCTTGGTTTGAGTCCAACAAATGGTTTAACAGCTGGTCCATTTGAGAAGCTGAGCGGGTGGAGTTGTCTTTCTGACAGTGTGTTGACATCAAGGGTGGTCTTCTAGTACACGCACTTGCATTTTGGCGGGAAAGTTGAATTGCGTTTTTGCAGCTGGAACCTTCTCCCAGTTTGATCATCTGGCACCTTGTTATCTGGCTGGAGATAGAAGAATGTTTTTCTCTTGACAATATAACTCAGAGCCTGGGTTTTGTGGCCCAGCTGCTTGTGCCCGTTGAACAGTTCTTTTTGTAAGCTATAGCAGGTAATTGAACTGAGAGGCATATGAGGGTCCCAGAAGAGATTAAACATAAATATCTGGCTGTCTGATGACACAGTTTGGGTTATTTGGGCCTGCAAGATTTTAATTTCTTTGGGGAGCCTGTGATTTCCTGATGCAATGCTCCAAATTGGGAAGTCTATTGCTTGATATTGCAGGATGTGTTTTAAGGCAAAATCTGGTGCGAATGCCCAGGAGATTAAAATCTAGCTATGAAGTGAATAATCTATTTTAGAAAAACAAAGTTATTACTGCAAAACACGCTGTGAAGCATCATAATATAGCCTGACTGTGACAGAGACATTTATGCCTTAGAGAGATGAAAAATGGGATATAAAATAAGTATGATATTTTGGGGGGGCGGAGAAGAGTAAAGTGAAGTAGAGGCACTTTAGCTACAGCATGATCTTTTGCCTCACACAGAACTCCATTTAGTTTAATAGGACCTGCTATGGATTCAGAGTTTGCTCATCTGTTTTTTTTTTGCTGCTTGATGTTGTAACTTCTTTTTTTTTCCTGCCTACCCGAATCTGATAGTTTTCTTTTTCCAATTATTGTAATCCAACATTCAAAAAAATGTCATGTGGTGTTCTTGCAAACAGCCTACAATTCCCCAGTGTCTAGAGAGTGAGCGCTCACCTGGTGTAACACAAGGAAAGTAGTTACGCTGATTCCTGGTGTTCCACAGTTGCTGTCAGCCATCTTCCTTGTGAACTAAATGGTTGATGAGCACTTAAAGAAATTTTTAAAAAGGCTTATTTTTGGACAGTTTTATGAAAAAAAGAAAAAGAATGTATTTGAGGTTAGTGGCACATTTGGGCCCATGTTAAAGCTTGCAGCTGTGGTATTCATGTGCTGCTGCTGGAAGACATCTGTAGCAAGTGATGGAAAAGACGGTCGCTGGCAGCAGGAAACATTAGCTGGCCGTCTGCAAATATCTGTCTTTTCGGCCTCAAACATTTCCTTTTTTTTTTTTTTTCCATTTCTGATCCATACGAGACTGAACAAAAGAAAAGAAAAAAAATAGGAAATAGGAAAAAAAGAACATAGTAATGTGGAATCCAGTGACTGTAAAACCAGAAAATATAATATTACATCCGTCTTGCAAGTGATACTGTGGTAGCTGATTCTTTGCGAATTGCTAAAGCCCCACTACATAAAAGGAAGCAGAAGCAACTGGATTCTTCATCGAATCCTGGTTAATAAGATGTCAAGGAAATAATAGAAGTTGTGTTGATATTTTAAATTTTATTCTCTGATACTTTCTTTGCTTTGTAGGCTTTTACGTCATTGGAGCTGGTAAGGTAAACCTCTGTTGGGATGGAGCAGGAGGCCTTTGCATGGTGCTCTGTTTGGTACCTTGCATTTCTAATCCCTTTGCTTATGTGCAGTTAGACAGGTCACCAGCTTGCAAGGGCTGTGGCACAGTCTGTTTATGTAGAGTATGAGAGGGAAAATACTGCTCACGGGTGTTAGAATAACACATTTGTAACAGTTTGATACAGTATTTTGTCCTGAGGGTAGTGTGGTAATCTACTACACCTGTCATATGTCAGCAACTAGTGCAGCATTTGTTTTTTTAATTTAAAATTGATTCTATTTTCTACACAGTGCAAGAAAATATGAACTTTAAAGATATGGTGCCTGAAGCACATTCAGTCTCTACAGCATTAAATAAGATTTAAATATTGAATGGTGCACAATCAATCCCATGTGAATATTGGGCTGCAGAGCAATTCAGAAAGGTCAGAAAATTAAGTAAATGTAAATTAAATAATCAGTTTCTCGTTTGCAGAGAATCATGGCGTGCCATTGAGGGCTCTTTCTTGACGTTCTAGTTGCTGAATTAAATATTTATCAATCAGTTGCAGTCACAGCATATCACTGTATGCAGTTTTGCTGCATTTTCCTGTATTTGGGTTTCACTTTTTTTTTTTAACTGAAATGAGCAAAGGGTAAAGTTGGTGGTGTTTATACCTAATCGTCTCTTCATCAGCATCTGTGGGAGGCTACACTAGTTTGAATTATTGGTTCCTTCATTTCCTTTTCTTCCCCCTCACATCTGTTTTCTCCTCCCCCTACCTTTAATTCCCCATTGTTCCCTGGCAGGCTTATTTATTCAATTATTTGTGTATTATTTCTCCCCATCGTATCTTAATGCAATCACAATGCTTGTGTCGATAGGAGTTTTTCCGTGAGGGATGGCAGTTTGTTGAAGCTCATTATAAGCAGTTTCTCATGTTTCTCAAAACTTTCATTTTTTTTTTTTCCTTTCCTTTTTTTTTGTGGGGGAGGGGCTGAAAGAAACAGCAGTCTTGGGTTGAATCACTGTGTTCTTCTATAGTTACCTCCAGCCCTTCTACAGTTACCTACAGAACTCCCAGGAATTTGTACGATTGCCAACTTAATGTATGCCGTTTATTTGAGACTGAAGCTTTGGGTAAAAATTGCAAGAAGTGTGGCTGGCTGTGGCCATAATCATGGTTTTTTGAGTGTTTTTGGGGTGCATCCTCACGGCTGGGGCTCTAGGAGTGGGGACCTGAGGCAGAGCCAGCCTCTAGGTTGGGCTCAGGGAAGTCTGCAGTGGCCTGGGAAGTTGGCAACATGTAGAGAGCATTAGGTGATGGTGTAAGAGGAAAATGTGATTCCCTTCTCTGTCCATGGAGATGGAAACACCTCCAGAACAGGTTTATGATGTCCTGATTTTTCTCTAATCCTCTTCAGAAGTTCAGATAGCCTTGGGGTGTCCTAATTGATACAACCTCCAAAAGATTATGCGGTGTCTTCAGGGAGCTATGCGGTCATTCTCTTGCTAAACCATATGTGCAGGAGGGGCAAAAGAAATTGCACTGCTTCTGGTTTTATTGCTGTGGAAAGCTGCCCATCCACAAAACAAAACAAAACAGAACTGGGTAGTGCTCACTGAATCACTGAAATGATAAAGGTAAGAAATAAAGGTAAAGAAGAAATAAAAATATTGCCTAGTTCATCCCTAATCAAACCGATGGACTTTGTGAATTCAGAATTACTGTGCCAAGTGGAACTAGGGAGCAGAACCAAAAAAAAGAAAAAAAAAAACCTTGTGCTTGGTAGGGTTGCAGCCAGTGAATTCTGATGCTGTTGTTTATATGTACATAAAAATTTCCAGTGATGCCTGCACAATGACTAGGGAGAGCTTCTCTTGACTGTCCTTGTAGATGGTATGTCATCTATTCTAAATCATACTTGATGCCAGTCGAGCTCTTCCCATCCTGCAGTCGGGGAATGCGTAATTAGTTTCTGCCTGCAAGAAACTTGTATGTATTGCGAGGCTCTTGCCACTTTCCCCCTCCCTTCACTTTCCCAGACTAAACAAATCTAGATCCTTAAACATTTCCTCACCAGTCATGTTTTCCTAACCTATTAGCATTCTTGCTACTCTCTTCTTGACATTCTCTAACACATATTTTTCAAGAAATATGCATCCCACAATGGAACATCATGTGCCATATACATCTCCCTGTTGCTGAAGAAGGCAAAACAGGTCAAATTCATGTTTCACATGTGACAGTCCTGTTAGCATGTCGCAGATGAAATTTTTCTCATTTACTGTGTGACTTCAGATGCCTGTGCTGCTTCATTATTGCTGCCTAACCAGCAGTTTCCCATATTTTTAAGCTTTGATTTCTCCATTGTTGTTGCAGTTATCCTTTGGAATGTAGTCTGATTCAGCAGATACATGCTTTTGCCCCAGTCTCCTCCCATGTGACTGTACTCACTGTTCTGTTGTCTATTCATTACTGCCCTGGACCCAGGACAGGCTGCGATGCCTCAACTTACACATTCTTATAGGATGCCAACATGCTACTGATAAGTGTTCTTGGATCTAAGAATAGTATCTTATTCTTAGGATATTTTTTTAAATCCCCTTTCTAAATTATTTAAACTCTTTCTGTGGTTTGCTCATGAAAAAGTCATGTGGAATTGTTCTAAAAGCTTTGCTAAAGCTAAAGATAGGCTCTGTCATGTGTACCACTTTTTTATCAGCTAGGACAGATGGCCTGTGAAAGCCAGATAGACATTGCATTAGTTTGACATCACTTCTTGATAGATTCATTTTGACTGTTTGTTTCTCTAATCTCATTATTTTTACAGGATTAGAAATACTCTAGCAATATCTTTCAAAAACTTCCATGGTTTAAAAAGTAGGATGTAATTTCTGGGTTTTCATTCTCCATTTGTAAAATCAGGTGCTGTGTTTCATCTTTTCTTTTTATAGGCCTGCCTGGCCTCTTTTGTTCTCTGCATGCTAATGGTTAATGCTTTAGAGGTGGTCATGAGCAGTTCCCTAGTACTGTAGTACTTTCAATGGTTCTTGCTGACTTGTGCACATCTGACTTACTATGGTATTTATTTCATCCTTATTGCAGCTTGCATCTGCACATCCTACACGTTAGGTGAAAGGCTTGCTCAATAGATGGTCACAGCCAACCATTGTGAAACAGCGAATTGAATAATTCAGCCTTTCTTGTGTGATATTTTGTGTTAAGTAATGGATCTGTTTTTTTCTTCCTGCAAATGTATTTATAGAATCTTTTCTTGTTTGCGGCATTATACACTGATTGTAAGTCACTTTGCATCTTAGTCTTCATTTGTCCTTTATGTTTATGCAGATCTTTTATATTCCTTCTTAAGTTGTGTGTCCTTGTTTTTCTTTTTCTTCTCTCACTTAAAAACTTCCCAATGCTGTGCAGTTCCGCCTTTATAGGCAGAACTTCATCTCTTTGGAAGGAGCCAGCTGCATTTTCTTTCAGCTGGCCTCCTTGTAGGACTTGCTTGCCAGAGAGGTGGCAGTGGGGAGGTTTCGGTCCTTCTGGATGGCCGAAGTCTGCCATCACCTTTCCTTTCTGCCCATCTGAAGGATGTGTCCTGTGAAGGGTCTCAGATGTCTCTTCCCGCTCCTTATTCAGATATTGCCTCTGCTTCTCCCACTGTGAACTTCATCAGGAGACTTCAGAGCAGTCTGCACCTGGCACGTCTGTAGAGCACCAGGCGAACAAGTTAACTCGCGCAGTGTGCTTCAGCACTGCCATCACGTCTCTCCTTGGACCTGCCTGGCCTTTCTAGAGTCTTCCTTTTGCTTTGGGCCCAAAACTTACTCCACCAGAGTCGCGGTACCTTGTACCCCATTCTGTGGTGATGCTCAGTGGTACTCCTGCCTAATGGTGCCTTGTATTCAACAAGTTTCTCCCTTGTGTCCATTTCTTCTATTTCTCATGTTACGTTTTTGACTTTTGATTGTGTGTGTTTTGCTGCAGGCTGATTCTTGCATGTTTATGTTATAGGTATCTTTTACTGGTTTAAGTGTGAAACATGGTCTGAAATTCTAAGTGTGACCCAGTACGTTGCTGAGCAAAGTTAAAAGTGTAGGAGCTAGGTAGTGGGTCCAGGCTCCAGGTTCACCATCCTGTCCAGTTGGGAAGCCGTTAACACAGCCCATCATCTGTGTTTCCGACTCCATTAGCTTTGTAGAAACTCATAGTCTTTCCTNAAAGTGTAGGAGCTAGGTAGTGGGTCCAGGCTCCAGGTTCACCATCCTGTCCAGTTGGGAAGCCGTAACACAGCCCATCGTCTGTGTTTGACTCCGTTAGCTTTGTAGAAACTCTTGGTCTTTCCTTGTTCCCTTTTCTCCAGTCACCTAAGGCTTTGACAGAGGATGTTAATGAGCAAAGAAAGATTGATTTTTTTTTTTTGAGCACACTGTCAAGCTCAACGTGTGCCCCTTGTACTAGGAATCCTTCCTTTCACCTTTCCTAAGGCCATTGCCTCTGTTCTAACAGGCTCCCTTCCAGGCTTTGGTGCGCTAGGCCCTTATGGGCATGAACCCCAGTTGCATGCAAATTAAAGCTGATTAAAAAAAAAAATCCTTTTCTTAATAAGGAACAAATTGGAATAAGAGGAGCTGCATGAGAGCAGTTTATATTTCAAGCTTAGAGAGCTACTGTGTTCTCTTTTCTAGAATCATATATTGACGTTTCTGTTACCGCTCTTGGTTCAATACTGTTCCCCGTACGCTGTTCTCATCAGGGATCATTACTGTATAAATATGGTTCTCGTTATGTGGAACATTGATTTTAAAGTATGGAATCGTTATTCTATTACGAAACTTTCAAAGTTGGATCTTTGCAGTGATTTATGCTAATCTTTAGAAATTGTTGCAATTATAGGAGAACTTTCCACAAAGAGAATTAATTAGATCAAAGATGTTTTTATATATAAATCATTAATCTTTGCATTGCAGGAAACAGTTAGTGACTATGGATAGTTCATTTAATTACGCTTGGCTCCATTTTGTTGAGTCATTGCAATTTATTTGGGAATTAATTTACAATTTCTTCCGTAATGTGATTTCAGTTTACTTAATATATCAAATATATATAAATATGTGCTAGTGAAAAATAAATAAAGGCTTTTTAATGACTACTGGGTAGATTAACCCTTAGATGCTGTTCTCAGTAGACTCTTGACTTCTGTTGCTCAGTAGATGGGGGACACGGGAAGGCTGTGCTCTAACAATGGGACACAAAGTGCTAAATAATTTGTAGAATATATACACTAAATTGTGATTATCACTTGCTGAGGGGAAAGCAGACAACATAACCTGGGCCTGGCCTTTGCCTAGTAAGAGAACTACTAATAGAGGACAATAGAATTTTTGGTTCCCATATGGGAAAAAGCAAATTATGTGTTACTTTCAGCCTATACATAATTGGTAATGGAAACGGTAGTATCTCAAGTCACAAGACAGTGGTAGCTTTAAGTAATAATGACCAGATGGAGTGGAAAGTTTTAGGATCTAAGTTTTGCACGAGCAGGTTTGCAGGTTTTTGAATTCATATGAAATGTTTTTACATTGTACCATATAAGAATATATGAGAAAAGATTTCTTATCTGTAAGTTGATCTAAGCAAAGTAATTTTAAAATATATCATGTAGTTTTTTTGCAGATGTTTTTTAATACCTTGATGGTATATTAATATGTTTTTTGTCCCTAATTTTTTCTTTGTCTGTGATTGCAGGTATTTTAAAAACTGCTGAATGTACACCCATTTTTAGTGTGTTTTTAAAATACTTGTCACAGATTTTGGCATATTTTTCTTTAAATAATAAACTCTTGATTTTCAAACGGATTGAATTCTACAACCATGTTGACTTTCGACTGAGACTATCCAATATTAATAGCATCTGTATAAAGTTTAGACTAAACCAGCCTTTTGGCATCTTTGATGGCAGAAAGTAAGCCAAAACTTTGATATCCAAATGCACATCTGTGTTGCACAGTATTTCCACATTTCCTTAGTATAGAGTGTTCTCTAGTGTTCTTACTTTCTTAGTATGTTTCTTTACTGGAAAAAAGGACGAATTTGATTATAGGGGTTTCTCCATCCTAGAAATCTTAAGGAACTTCAGTAATGTCTTTTGGTTTGGAGAGTTTAACTAGAAGTAGCAAATAAACTAATAAAATGTAAATAATAAGTTCTCACCTAATTCAATACATTGGACAAATGACAGAAATAGCTAATTGTGTCTGCAAAAGATTTCCGCATGCAAACAGAAGTCAAATAATATTTATGTTGCTAGATTTTTTTCTGGAATATCCATTTAGATATCCATTCTAGATCACTGTTACTCCCAATCAATTAATAAATAACTGCATTTTCCTGGGAAGGTGTTACGTCATTTATAATAAATGAAATGTTTGAAAAGATTTTTTTGAAAAGGAAATTGTTTGCCAGAGAAAGCAAAATGACCTATTTGTATGCTCTAAATGAGCAAGAAATGTTGTTATTCCATCTTGTAACTTGTGTGGTTTAGACCTGCATTAGATGGAATGTGATACATTTTAACATAGAGTCATCTGAGAAGTTTGTAAGAATTTGGATTTAAAATCTGTTTGCTTTGCTTCTATTTACATCTCTAAGATAATGACATGAAATCAATAGTATTTTGTCCTCGGCATTTGTTATTAAACATATCAGTATGCGTAGGGAAATAAAGGAGACATTTGGAAATGGATAGCCTCCGGTTAATTAAATCCATCTGGTGTCTGACTAATGACAGGAATATTGTATCCAGAGAATCACTTAAGCAAAAAAAGTTGATAATTCACAAGAAGTTTTCTAATAAAATGCTCTTAGAGTGGGCAAAACCTCATATGTAACTAAAGTGGAGTCCAGTCTCAATCAGTAACTTAGGAAATCATAAAGTGCTCTGTTGTGTGGAAATTTCCCACAATAGCTTAAGAAGTGGATTTTTGTTCTTTGAGATGAAAAATCAAATATTGACTTTTATGGGATTCATTTAGTGAGTATATCCATGTAAAATCTAGACTACAAGTGTTCATTAGAAAATAAACTATATAAGATATTTAATAATGCATATGTTCCAGAAACACTGGTATAAAATCTGAAGTAAGAAAGACTTTTGATCCATATCATCTGGCAGTCTTATCCTGTGTACGTGAATGCCTCATATTTACTGTGTTTCAAAACAGCAAGTGTGACACATGTTTTCTATTCACACAGCTTTAAATAATCATAAAAAAAAATCAGCAACAACAAAAAACATTAAAACCTCAGTGTGTTATAATATGTATTGATCAACTATGCCATTTGGAGTTCTTGTGTTGATAGTTTTGTAACTTGAGCTCACTTGTTTGTAACTTACTAAGCTGTATTTATTGCCCCAAAAAGTCATGTAACAGATTGTTGTTATTGAGTGAATACTTGATGAGTTTGCGTTTAATATCTCATACAGTTGAGCAGAACGTGGTTTGGGAGTGGAGGAAGAAACTTGTGAAGCTTGCGCACTAGGGTGCCTTTAAAGCAAGGCAACCAAAATAGCATGAGATGAAGAATAGTTCTTACATGCTTTGTGGCAAGTGGGCAAAGCAAAGCTACAAGAGTGTAACACTACATTGCAGTTTCATTTTAAACCATACAGAGAAAGGTGATGATATAACTGAATGTGGAGATTCGATGGGAGATCGAATGTGGGGAATGGACTACTGATACTGGAGAAACTCTTTTAGGCTTCTGTCATAGGGAATGGAAAGAAATAGCTTGAGTATGTGCTTTATCTTAGCTTAAAGCAGACACCCAAAATAGGTCAGATGAGTCACTCTGAAATGTCTGTTTTTCTCCACTGAACAAGTCATGAGTTTAAAATGACCATCTCAGATATAAGGGTCTGAAATTTTGTTACAGAAATGCCTTGCTGACTGTAACATTTTAAGTCATAGATAACTGTTTACTTTTGTAGATGTTAAAGACAATTGTGTGAACACCAAGTTGTTTTAAGGATGTTTCTCATATAGCTGCTCATTTTTGTGTAGGAAAATCAAGTGTGTCATACATTCATACCATGAAAATCTGGCCTCAAACGTAGACCTTCTAGTGACATGTTCCACTATCTCACACTGTTTTATTATACAAAACCTAGGAAAGTATACCCGCACGCACACGTATCATGCAAAAACTGAATGCAAAGTGAATGCTGTTAAAAGTTAAAAAAAGTTAAAGTGCTTGCTGTACATGACTGCACAGAGTAATACATTCAGTGGAGAATTTAGCCTTTAAAATAAAGAATACATGAATCATTATAAAAATATTAATTGATCTATCAAAAACATTTTCTATCAAATAAGAAAGCTTACTTTTTTTTGGTTAAAAATATATATTGCATTCTTTAATGTTTTATATATATATGTGTATGTATATAAAAATCTTTAAGGAATCTGTTTCTACGAGTAAACATGATGGCGTATGTTATGAATTGATAGTGGCTTTCTACCAGATGAATTACCATTTTATGTACATTGGAATTGCTTGTAATTGCATAGTAGCTATGATTACCAGGTTAAGGAACGTATGGCTTGATGATGAGCAGAAATAGATTACAACGGTCTGATTTGGTTTAGAATTATTTAAAAGGAAAATGCTTCAGAAGACCACCATGATGACTGAGAAGGTGCAAGTAATGAAAGTACAGAACAAATGATTTGCTGAGCTGGCACAGTTTGCTTTTTTCAAATCTTTGTTTGAATGGAAACACGATGATTTGTCTTAAAATTGAAGTTTGCTTTTATGTAGTTTTGAGCTGTGGTAGCAACTGCACATTTTTAATGGGAATATCTAATTTCAAAACAGTTGTACTAAGGTTTTGAATTAATGTTGTTTTTTAATGCAAGTCTTAGAATTATATGATGGAAGTACTTTTCATTTGGCAATTCCAGCACTTCGAGAGAAATGACCGAAGTGTGAGTGCATTGAATCAGGAGGGGCAGGACTGTACCTAAGGAGAATTATGCATTTGCATTGATCTTGGTGGGCCTGCCTGAAATGTTTCTAGTACGTATACTGGCTGCAGACATCAAAAGTACTTCAGTCCTTTTTCAAGTAGTTGAAGTATGGAGTAGTTCAAGCCCTGATGACCTAAAGACCTAAATGCAAAGAACGAAAGACTCTACATTTTCAAAAGATTCTACTTGCTAATGGTTTAGAAACCTAAGTCATGGTGAAGTGTATTGGATTTTAAACCTTAAGCTACATAAGCTTTTTTCAATATATTGCTCTTTCAGGAATTACAAAACTATTTAGAACTTTTTTATTCTGTATATTATAATGTGGAGTAAAACTCTATGTCTATGCAGTCTTCTTTAGATATGGATGTGTTGAGACCTTTTTATATCAGGGAAGCTTTTCCATTAATCCCTTTTAATACTCACTTTAGTTCTAAAGGCCAGGTATAATAAGGCTAAAATACTGTAATTATGGTTTCTCTACTTTGAGAGTGCATTTTAAGAAACCACCAGCGACAAAACCATACTCAGGAGGCCCGACTACCTTGTTTTCCAGAATAACCAACCATGACTACGGAATCAGGATCAGATTCGGAGTCCAAGGATAAGGAGCAGGATCCGCAGGAGGCCCCGGCGCAGCAGGGCCCGGCAGAGCCGCAGCCGCCAGACCAGCAGCAGCAGCAGCAGGAGCAGCAGCAGCAGCAGCAGGAGCTGAGCGAGGAGCATCAAAACGCCCTCGAGCAGTTCTCCGGGGTGGCCGCGCACAGCACGCCGGTGAGAAAGGAGGAGGTAAGAGAGGCACCATTGCTGCGTGCAGGGGGCTCACACGGTCCATCGTGGTTCTGGCAAATAACGGGGCGGTTTGGTGAAGACTAGAAATATGTGGTCGGATATGGCTGGAAGGCTGTTTCAAGTGAGGTTAGAGATCTTGAGTGGTTGGTCTTTGGAGGTTAAAAATAAGACCTGTCTTTCCAGTGCCTGAACTTAAAGCTAACCCTAGTAACTGAGATGGGAAACATTTTAAATCCAGATCTTTGATCTGAATTAAATAGCAAACAGTGCTATTTTTTAAGCATCTGGATATGTTTTTAGAGTTCATTTCTACTTTGGCACCTGCTGAAAACTGATTTCATGCTTGCTCTTCTGATGTGCAAGCTGTGAAAAATTTGTGGTCTCTTAAGGTCCTTGTAGTTCTGAAATGACTGCATTATAATCACTTTAAATTTCCTTGTAATAGCTTTCAGAAGAGTTATTGCATGACTTTTTTTTTATTGGTCTCATTGTTGCATTTATTAAATGTAGAGAAGCTGCTTTTCCTCCCTCGTTAACAGTTAGAATTGTGGATATTATTCTTCATAGGTAATATTATTCTTATTCTTCATAGACCATCAATATTATTCTTCATAGAACATCAATATTATTCTTCATAGAACATCAATATGGAGTACCTGAAAAAATTCCATCCTTTACTTCCCCAAGGTTATGACCCCAGGCTAATCTCATTCACCTTTGAAGTGTGGAAATAAGTTTAACTCCTCCTCTTCTGCATCCTTTGTAGAGTTCAGCTTCTCTGAGCTGAAGCCATGTTATTTTTCCCTCAGGGAAACCACTTATGCTTAAGAGACAGTGCTGCTGAAGTGCGCAGATATAAGGTGTCGTTTGAAATGAATGTGACTGCTCCCATTGAAGCTGTCTGGGGCTGGCTGTATTCTTGGGTTTTAAGATTTTAGTCCATGGAATTAGCAGCTAAACTTGTAATGGTGAAAAATTCTAGGTATAAGCAAATTCAGGCAACAGCCTTTTCTGTATCTGGTTTGGGTGTGTACTACATAAGTGTTTGGGACAACACATGTTCCCCAGACCAAATTAAAAGAGGTGGCTTACATTTGACTTCTTATATTCCTAGAAGTAGATATGGCAGGATTTCTCCTGCATAATTGTTATTAAAGACCAATTACTGAAATAACTGTACTGTATTGTTACTAACCTTTTTCACCATTGATTAAATTCTGATCACCTGCAGCTTCAATCCACCCCCACCAAGCACCTGTCAGCTCTTGTTCCCAAATTCACTGGTTATTGTGCTCTTGCAATTTAAGTTTCAAAAAGTGATCAGAAATTGCAAGCATGTAGCTTGAGGAAAGGAGTCCAGGCTGCAGCACAAAACAAATAGGCAGTATGCAAACAGATAATTAATTTCAGATTGAATTGTATCAAGCCTAGGTTTTATTAATTCTGTTCTTCTGAGCATTCTCACTAATCCTTCCTACCCAATTTCTTTTCTTTTTTTCCTTTTCTCTCTTTTTTCTCTTCTTTTTCTTTTTCTTTTCTTTTTCTATTTTTCTTTTCTTATTTTTCTATTCTTTCTGAAGCATAAAACCTGTGTTTTCTCTCCAACAATAACTCAAGACCTGGACACGTTCTCATGTGCTGCATGATCCCTTTCCTTTCCCAAAGAACTCTACCTATTCACAGGGCTTTCTAGTAGCTTCGGTAGAAGAATTGGATTAGTGCAGGAATATAAGACCTTTCACATTGAGATAACCGATTTGAATCTAAAGGTCACGATTGCAAGGTGGCTGCCAAATCTTACTCAGATGTTCTGCCTGGTATATTTCATGGTGACTTAAGTGTCTGCTTCACAAGAAAGAATCCTTTAAAAGCATCATTAAGCATCAGAATTATTGGCAGTGGTACCATTAAATTAAATTCAGCTAAAAATTGAGCAAATAATGGATATCATTCTCTTTCTTGCTGTCATCTTTTCCTCCACTTTGTGATAAATGTGTAATCAAAGTGAGGAAGTTGATGTTTTTTAGTATCACTCATATGAGGGAATCTTGGGAAGAAAGATTTAAGCTTCTGTTCCATTACAGTGTCTTTTTATTGTCATTCTGTGCACATGAAAAAGAACATTTTAATGAGGACACAAAAGATTCTTTTTCATACTGAGATTCATACAGAAATGAATTCTTTCTACCAAATAAATGATGGAATCTTACCATCTTCTTGCCTTCCTGTCTGGTTGAAAAAAGTGCAAGAAGGCATTGCACACGCTAGGCACTAACATTTCTGAGCAACTCCCATAAATATCTGGGATTCGTGTGTTGTACAAGCTTGCCAATGTCACTCCATGCCCAAGTCAGAAACTACAAAGTATCAAAGATATTTCTGAAATCCTGTGACTTCAGAGATTCTGAAATCCTGTGACTGCCTTGAGATTCCTGATTCTGAAAGGGTTGAACATATTCTGTCATAGTAGGATATATTCATATAGGTAGAGATCAGAAAACATATGTTCAAAAACACTGAAACCCTAAAGCAACTTTTGCTGCGCTAGAATTCACTCCATGATGCTGAAAATAACTGCAAAAATATAGCACAGGGGAGCTGAGGGGAAAAAAGGAGATTGGAAAAGAATGCAACTGTGCGTGCAGAGTACAGAATAATCTAGTATGGATCTAGCATGGGTTTTCTCTGGTCATTTTTTTTTCCTAGACACCTGCACCAACAGGATGTCAAGTTTCTTTAGGGAAAAGAGGCTTAATTCACTCTGAAAATACCTCAATGCCTGAACATGACAGCTTGATTTGGAGAATCTTTTCTAATAGTTCTTGGCATGTTTTGTTCTTCAGACAAATCAGAAAAAAAAATTCTTTGTATGGTTTTAACCTAGACAGATTTCATTCATCTTAATTTAGACAAGAACTTAGCAAACAAAATAACCTCAGTTGCTGTTATTATTATAAATAAGTTAGTATGTGCTGTAGCCTTGAGTTACAAAAGGGAAAGAAGTAATCTAACTGCCATGCCAGTGTATTTCTTCTAGCCCAGGAATGGCTTTTCACTTACATATGTGCATACATCCCTTCCATGGTAGATTCCTTTAACAAAATTTTAAAAAATCATTAGGCAAAGAGTCCCTCAGCCCATCGGTTCAGGACAGCTGTTCACAGAGGCCATAGGATGAAGAGTTTTCCGTCTTAAGGATTTTTTTTCTCAGTTCTGTAGGTCAGACAGTTTTCCAGCTATCTCTAGATATTGTACCTGGCCTCCAGGCTTATCCTGAGTTTAGGAGGACTCTGCTTTTATCACAGCAGCAGTGACTGGTAGTTTCTCAGCTGTCCCTGTGTCTTGTACCTCCATTCTCCACCAGCCTTAATGTGCTTGAGGACCCTGACATCCAGGTACAGAGTTGCCATCTGAGTGCTGGGAAGGGAAAGTCCTCAAGTGCTGGAGCTTGGTGGTGGGCAGAGCAGGCTGTGACAGCCAGGGTTGTGGCTCTGGGAAGCCCCATCTGCTATTAAGAGGACGAGGTGGATTTCGAAAGCAGCTTCTGCCTTCCAACTCTCCTGTCATCGTCTTCTCCTCCAGAGAAAGTCCAGATGACCTTTGCAGCCATCTCTTTTACAGGAAAGCAGGATGCATAGGGTCTCGCCTTGCATCGCTGCAGTTGCCTTGTGTGCCGTGAGGAGCAGGACTTCCATGCGACCAGGGGAGAGTTGGCAGGAGCTTTGCTTCTTCAGCCCAAAAGGCATCGGGTGCAAATGAAGTAGCAAAATTGGCTGAGGCAGGAATAGTTCTTGTTTGGATGGGGACAGAAATGATCCCAACCTGCCCATGGGAAGCACTGGGCTCTTCTGCTCAGATTTGGGGAGCTACATGATTGAACTACCATTATGCCCTGCATTTGCAGCTACAGGCCCTTGGGCATTGCTTCTGCTGTCAGTAGACTGACTAAGCACAGACTCAATTTTCTGAAGCAAAAATTTGAGGCATTTATATTCATATTGCCTGGAAAGGTAGCTCTTCATGAACCTCTTCTTCCTCGGAAGGCTTCAAGACAACGTCCTAGCAATGTGGAGGATCAGAGAGTTGAGACTCGAGCGTGAGCTGGTGTTGCCAGATAACGCTGCTGGCTTTACTGTATTTCTGTTTACCCCATTCACCCAAATACAGAAGGGAAGCTTATAGGTTTGCTTTTATGAAATCTCTCGGGGAAAGTACCCTGTGATTTTGTGGAATGCTGTTGTTGGTAGTTATATGATGCAAGGTTGTGTTGGTCTCAAAGCCGATTAAAGCTTTTGGGCAGATTTGCTCCATTCTCATGCCAGCTTATTACAGTGAATGGAAGCAGGCTTGGAAGATTAATTTATAATAAATTTCCAGTGATGCTCACTGCTTATTGCATTGAAATCATTCAGAGACAAAGCGGTTATTTTTTTCAGAGTAGTGAGATAACTACAAGATTTTTTTTTAAGCTTTAGTCTATATTCCTGTGCTCCTGCAGATGTTTTGTTTGGAGTCTGTTGAGGCTAAACTGATTAGAAAGGTAAGGATTGCAGGATAGTGCTGTTGCTAGGAAGGTTGGACGTTCAGTAGAGCTGCTCTGGCTTTCATCTCTTCCCGTGGAAGGAGCACCAAGTCTGCTGCATCCCAGCTGCTCTTCAAATGGCCTGACCCTCAGATAAACCCAAGCACAAGTAACTGGGATTGTTCCTTCTCTCCCTTTTCCTCTGCAGGATGTTTGCCTTTCAAACAGCACCTACTTCTCAGCAACTTGAAAAACTTATCAGGCATCTGTGGAGAATAAAATTCAGCCTCTTGCTTTGTGGATAATCATCCATTAGCCAGACTGCGCATTAAAGCTGTTTGGCCCCTTAGATGCATCCTGTTAGCTTAATCCTTTGCTTGGGCATTTGGGGAACCTTTCACTCCTGTGAGCACATCTGCACCCACTCCTGCAAGCTCACGATGTTACAAGCTGATTAGTTCCCCATTTGGAGGATTTCTTTTTATTTTACTGATAACAAAATGAGTACAAACCTGCTGGTCTTTCCCAATTTAATAGGTAAAGAACTTAAAAGTAATGCTAGCAGTCCCTGAGAATTTCTGCAGGTCACCGTGCAGATCACTGCAGGTCACTGCTTACTGCTGCTTACACCGTCCAGCACTACTGAAACATCATGGGATCAAGTGAAAGAAGTCTGAGAGAGATAGTGTGGCTATGGAAGGAGTGGCAATCTACAATATTTTCATGCACATCACCCCTCCCTGGGTACTATGTCCCTTCTCGAGTGAGAAGGGAGTGGTGGGAGGTGGGTGGAGGTAAAACTAAGCCTTTTCAATAGGTAAAAGTATATCTATCCTGCACCACGGATGCATGCCAGTCAAGTCCCACATCAACCTCACTCACAAATTTGCTCTGCCAGAATCAGGGTGTATAATGTATTGCTGCATGATTTAGCTCCCTTCAAAACTCATCTTTCTCTTGGTAGGCCACAGACAAAGAGCAGGAGCTAGCTGCGGCAAGCGCACGGCAGCTGGAATACCAGCAGTTGGAGGACGACAAGCTCTCTCAAAAGTCATCGTCCAGCAAGCTTTCCAAGTCTCCTCTAAAGATTGTGAAGAAACCTAAAAATATGCAGTGCAAGGTGACACTCCTGGATGGATCTGAATACGCATGTGAAGTTGAGGTAAATTGTTATTTCCTTTTTTTTTCTTATTTTTATTTTGTCATCCACTTCGGTGGAAAATACTACACTTGTAGGCTAGAACTTCAAAAAATAGGAGGTGAAAACAGGATTTCTCATGCTGTATATAGGCGAACGGCCTGATATTTCACAGATGCCAACACAAAGGAGATGCTTCAGCTGTTTTGGCTGGAGATGGAAAATGCTGTACAGATTTGAACTCCAGAGAGGAATATCTGAGCGTGTTCTGGAACAACTTCTGGTTAATTTGGTGTCAGCACATACCACAACAGAATACAGAAAATAGCTATGGACAGTGAAACCCATAAAATAAAGCAGGATTTTGATCCCTTAGGGCAACCCCTTTTGCTTGGTACTGCGTAGGGACTCTCACTGAGTCATTGTCTAAACAGTAATTTTGACCAGCACAAGATTAGCAGGGGTGTAAGAGATGCCAGCAGATGTAGGGGTAGGTGTCAAAAGCAAATAGAAGTGGGGAGCTTTATGTGCTTCTCCCCTGTGAATCCTGTGAATCATAACTGTGTCTAAATATTATGGGCAGAAAGTTGCTGGCAGTTTTCTTTAAAGAAATTTACCTTCCATCTTGGGACTCTCCCACACAACTGCTTTGGGAAGGACAGTTTTTGCTGAATGGTCCTACAAGTCCCTGACTGCTGTCAGATTCATGCTAAGGTGATGACTGTGCTTGAACTCCAGAGGAGATGAGGCTGTTGGGAAGCTGAGCGTGAACAAACCTAGCATCTTGCAGTAGGCCCATTTCTCCATTTGGCCATTCCAGCCATGTCACTGAGATGTCACTTTGGGCAGAGGCACAGTCTGCCCTATGGCTGTTTCTCCTCAGTGAGCCATGAACATGGGACGCCCTTGAGCTACAGCCAGAGCAGCAGCTAGCAGCAAGGGTAGGGTGCGTGTTACAGGACTTGGCCTGTAGAGCCAAAGAATAAAAAGAGGAATAAATGGCCTATTCCATAGACTGAAGTGCGGAACCTGTAGAAATATGAAGAAAGAGAGTTCAGCTTGAGGAAAGGCAGTAGAGGAAAGAGTGAAAGAGGAAGATGCTGGAAAAAGAAAATACTGACAAAGGCAAAAATGAACACCTCATCTCTGAGGATAAAAATTTCCTGACTGGGAACAAAAGGTGGTCGTTACTTGGATTTCACCTAGCCTTTTCCCTAAACTTGTGCTCTGTTGAAGTGTCAAAATGCAAACATTTAGAAGCCATCAGGTTTTATTGCTTGCCAGATTATTTTTTCTCCTTTGGAAGTTCTGATAGGTCTTCGATACCATGTCCAGTATAAATCTGTGTATGATTTCTTTTGTCTATTTATTTTGCTGAAATTTCTTGAAATTGTATTGACTGTCGTCAGTAATCACTTTACTTGTCCCTACAAAGATCAGACATCCTTGGCAGAGTTTAATACTGTTGCGAATAGTGCTCCCAAAAGGATGGACTTTGGAATGACAAAACTGTAGGATTATGATGATGAGCAGGTCATTGGATGTGTTGAAACAGAAGCCAGTAGTGAAAAGGCAAAAATAATACATGCAGCAAATGCAGCTAGAAATGATGCATTAATTTAATTAACACACCTTAAATGGACAATGCAGACCTTGCATCCTTCCTAGGGGGTATTGTCAGCATAGTGTGTACATTGAGGATACAGCTGCATATACAGCCTGCTCTTTGGCCCCTGGGAATACCCAAGAGATGCCTATAGAAATCCACTTTCCTTGTGCATGATATTCATCTACAGCAAGAGGATGTTGTGTCCAGCCAAGAGAAATGATGCGTCTTCCACTGTGTTTCTTCTCCTGGGAGAGAAGTATATAAAAAGAGAGTTAGTAGGCTGTGAAGGCTGGGGATCTTTTCCTGGGAGACCTCTCAGGAAATCACGTAGGAGGTTGAAGGTGATGTTCTTTACAATAATTCTGGATAGTAAGAATGTTCTGTAGCTGTTTCGAAGACACTCTGTGCCTGTAGTATGAGAAATAATTTGTCACATTTCAAAAATACTATCACTATTTTAAGAATCCATACAAGTGATCTTACTATATCCCTTTATACTGAAAAAATAACATTTGTGTATTCAAAGTCCTAACCTTTATGGAACTCAGTAAATTCTCCCAAATTAATTCCTTAAAAAAGGGAAGGAGGGCATATGACAATCAAAGGTAAATCAAAGTATTTCTTTTTTTGTGTGTTTTACCCTCTTAGCTGCATCTTTTAATGGGAACATTGACCCAGCACAAGGATGTTACAATTTCATATGGTCGGCTCCAGCCATCGAGCTCTGTATGTCATACCTTCCCCCAAAGAAGGCTAAAAAGCAGTGCAATCTAGAGGGACCAGGATCAGGAGCTCTATACAGTGCTTTGCAAATTACAAATGCTTTTATATATGTTAAATATTAATACTGTATAAAGGAGCATATTGCTCTCAAGTAGAGCACAACATACAGCTTATCAATTATGTGTTCATCCAGTTAATGACCTGACAGCTGAAATTGCACATACTCACAGATTCAGATGCATGTTAGATGGGTTTTGTTAATGCATTATCCCCTTGCTTTGCTTCATTTCATAAAGCCCCCCTTTCTCATTCCATATTTAATGCTGAGGAGTCTTCACCTCCTTTTGCTCTTCCTGTCTTTCTTGTGTCATATCTGTGACAGGGGAAGCTTTTCCATACTGTATCAGATAGACTTGCAGAGCAAAATGCATTGGTGGTAACTTTGAGGTTAACAGAGGTCTGTTTAACCTGATATCCTTTCAGGGAAAGGATCTTAACCAACTATCAGGTTAAAAACTTTCTTCTGAGACCCCACACTATTATTGCCTGTATGCTGTATGTATTCCAGCCCAGAAAGTAAGACTTTGAATTGTAAAGTCTTACTGCACAAAAACAGTTTGAAAAGTTATCGCAGTCATTCATCTGTTCTCCTACTGGAACACAAGGCAGAAGTGTTACCATGCATATCTCCATCACAGTGCTTGGCCATGAACCTACTGAGGGTAGCAAAAGGCTTATTTATGAGAAACATCTCCTTTAAGAGAAGAGACATCTCTCTCTTCAAACCGATGGTGTTTGACCTGTCTCAGGACAGCAGCTGGCACTACCAGCCAACATTGAGATGCCCACATTGTCACATATAATGTGCCGAAGAAGAATGACCTCAGAGTTGCTCTAAGTTTCTCCCATGTCATTAAGACATTTGAGCTCTCTAATGCTGATTACCAATCATAGACTTCAACACGGCCTGTTCAGATCGATGCTGAGCAGCAATTTTTCTCTGCATTTCCATCCGTGCTGGAAGCAGTTCTCCCGTCAGAGTTTCTTGGGGCTCTGTCCACAAGCACCAGTCAGAAATGATGTTTCCTGGAGGTAGCCAAGTCACCAGTGAAGGTCAAAATTGCCCTGGCAAAGAAGGACCTGCAGATTGCTAGATAAACTTCTACATTAAGCAAGCTAGACCTATACTTTACATTTGACATTTAAAAAAAAAAAAAGAAAGAAAGATCCAGATTAATTTCACATAACCTTAAAAAAAAATGAGAGAAAGAAAAGGACAGNGATAAACTTCTACATTAAGCAAGCTAGACCTATACTTTACATTTGACATTTAAAAAAAAAAAAAGATCCAGATTAATTTCATATAACCTTAAAAAAAAAGAGAGGAAGGAAAGGACAGCAATATGGAATCAGTGATCAGGCTTTCCTAAGACAGGAGTAAATAAGCAGAAATCATTTATTTCTGAGTTCCTTGCACTTGAAGTAGGTGTTTTCAAGAGCTGTAGTGCAATTTCATGCTATTTCTAGGATTTATTTTCCGTCCTCTTCCCTCTCTGCCCCATTTTCATTTTAATCTAGACCGCTGCATTTTAATTAAAAGCTTCAAGTGTATCCAGCTGTCATCCTCTCCCTTGCATGTTGCCCAAGTTGAAGTGCCTTCCTAAAGCAGGTTGAAATGTGCCTTTAGAGTTTGTACTCTAAGCATATACATGTTACTAATCACAGAGTGAGATCAGAAAACTACAGATACTCTGCCTGGATAAATGGTAAAATAATTAGATTTAATTTTCAAAGGCTCTGCTAGCTAAGCCCATTGGTAATTTATACATTTTCTTCCTTCCCTTCCCCTCAGACTTTCTTACCGCGCAGGACAGCAGTAAATGAAAACAAACGTTTCCATGGGAACCTTTTTCTGTTATCTCTACAACCCTAAATCAAACAGATTGAGTTACTATATAATTCAGCTACTCTGCACCACATTTAGCAATCTGGTGTCTCAGAAAGCATTAGCACTGTCCCCAACTTTTGGTGGGTGGAGGACAGTTGAAGTAGGAGTGAATTGTTTGATTTTGTTGTTGTTTTTCTTTTTAATCCCATTTTTTTTCAGTAAAAATTCTGCTTTTGAAATAGGCAGCTGAGAGACTGTTTGATTAATAGTGGGTTTCTCCACATCCTCAGGTGGCTTCAGATTATCACAGTGAAGCTGAAATGGAACTGAGATGTCTTATTTCCATTCATTTGATAGTGGCATTGTAAAATGGATAGAATAGGCTGGAATAGAGAGGCTACTTTCTGCCTTCCTGAAATGCTGAAATTCCTTTCTGGAGACAAAACTGCATGAAGTGTATGGAGCCTTATGGAGCACTTGGTTTTTCCTACATCTTTTTCCTACAGAAAAGTGAGAGTATGTGGATGCTTCCATAAAGTGTTAGCTATTAAAGACTGCCATGGGACAAACTGGCGAGCTTATTTTTGCTCTGCCACCATAGCCATAAGTGTGTTACATGTGTTTCTTTTCCTGGTTTTCCATATCTAGCTTGTAATGCCACTTTCTAGAGGAAAAAATCTTCTGTTGGGGAGCGACTGGCCCCGTTGTCCCCCTCCCTGTGGGCAGGCCATTCCTGGGAGCCGTGGACACGTACCCTGCTTTTGCCTTGACGCTTTAGGTGCATTGAATTTTTCATCCGTTCTGAGGTATACCTTAGGGTCAAGAAAGAAACCGCTGTAATAAGATGCCCTCTGCTTGCTAAAGGATAGCGTTTCAGTTACCCCCTGCACATTTAATTGTTTGACAAATTCCAAGCAGTCTCTTGCAAATGGCACTGCATGTGAAACTTATTACTGGAAACAAGAGGGATTTTTTTTCTACCCAGGCTTCTCCTTTTGACCTACTCGTTGCTTACAGTTCAGTTAATTTAATACGAAGAGCTTTGTGTAATTTTTTTTGTCCCTTCCCCAGCATGCGTCAGTAAATGCGAGTGGATTGAGATGCGCCGTCGTCATCACCCAGAATGTTTTCGTTCCTCAAACCCACTAATTAGGGCTGACTTAGATTAGCCAGGGGATTCAGTTAAGATCTATTTTACCTGACACACGTCAGCGGGAGTCTGAGTATTGCTTGAATATGTTCCAAATGAACAGAGTTAATATACAACTCTTCTGGCTTGCTGTTTTGAAATGCTCCTTGCGACTTGCTTTGAGTTAAAGTACTTGTCAGTTCAGGCAGCATAACACCCTAGAAATCAATACCTATGTTGACCAGCTCATGATAATGAACTGGGAGGCTGAGCAGAAGAGGTTTTATGCTTCTGTTTGATAACTGAAATAAAAATAAAAATGTTTGTGCTCCTTCTTTTTATTTTTTTAAGGTTTTTCACTACAGCAAAATCTAAAGTAAGAAAACTCTTCAGATTGAACTAAGTGTTTTGGAAATATAGCAAGATGGGCAATGCTGGTGTGGCACTTCTAGGGCTGGAGATACAGCCCTAGACCCTTACAGCTAGAAACAGAAGGTCCAATTTCATTGTGGGGAGAGGGTCACAGCTGGAGAACATCTGGGCTGTGTGGTATTCAAGGGGAGATTTATTATACTTAGTGGGTAATATATATTTATATGTAAAATGTTATATTAAACTTAGTGGGAAACCTCACCTGAAAGATAAGAAAGCTGTGGTATTTTCTGCAGTTAATATGTAAATATTTTATATAGACAGAGTAGAGATAAGAATTAAAACCAATTCACTCCATCAGATGTCAGATCAAGTAAATAGCAGGCTGGACTTTAACTTCTGCCTTTAGGCAGAGTGGAGGACATGGTTACAACTAGAGTAAATGCCAAAATCTTAAAATAACGAAAAAAAAAAAAAAAAGACAGATGCTCTCTGCATCCATTTTCTGTTTCTTGTCCTCTGATCTCTTGCCTTTCTTTAAAAGTGTCTGAAAATGGCTGATGCAGATGATGGGTTTAGGTGACAAAAACTCTTCATTTTCATTCCTTGGAAGCTTTAGTCATTTTTCATAAGGGTAAGAACTGATGAGAGAGAGGCTGACCTACATTCACCTAACAGGTTCAGCTGCTCTGAAACTATATTTTCTAGAGAATAAATGATTAGCTGAAAACTTCCTAGTGAAATGTTGCCTCCACTCAGTGAACCAGTTGGAAACAAGCCAGGCATCAGGAGCAAGTTTTCCATCTGGCTAATGTGTTTTTTGTCATGCACACTCAAACCCCGATAACACAGGCCAGTTGCTGGTTAAGCTTTTTGCAAGAAGGGAGAAAACCATGATTTTCTACCCCACCTTTGAGTGTCAACCAAAATAGCCACGAATTGTGTATTCCTTTCATCTCCAGCTCTCTTGCTCATCTCTTCTATTTTATGGATGTTGTCCTGTGTTAACACTCAGGCTGGTGTTTCCAAGCCAGTAAATAAATAAACCCTTTTTAGCACCCTCTGAAAATGCTACCTATCATATATATGAAAGCCTAGGATCTTCTCCAGGCAATTTTTTCACTTAAGCCCAATGCAGTGTTTGCTTGGCTCCTTTTGTATTTCAGTATTTCTGTCTGTTGATAACAGTGAACCAAATATCAGGCTGGATGCTGAGGAAATACCTGCTTGCAAAGCCAAGCTTTGATAGGGGGTGAAGCATGTCTCTCAGGATTTATCTTGCTCAAGCAGAAGTGGTTTTGATCTGAAGTGGATGAAGCTTGGATGTAGCTTGCAACCACAGAAAATAGGCTAAGTTATTTTTCTTGACAACCCCAGCATTGATGGTGTGATTCTGTCTGAAGCACTGCAGCCCTGAAAGCCTCATCGTTGTGCTGCTCCTCCTATTTCAAGAGTGTCTCTCCACTGTGCAGTGTTTTCTGGGTGATTTTTTTCTCTCTAGCCTAGCAATGTAGGTCAGGGAGAGCTCTGTGGCTTTTCAATTCATATGGCCAGATTATACTGTAAATCGGACTATGTTGCTAGTAGAGTTTTTTTTTTTTTCTGCAGTGGAAAATAAAAATGTTTATAGTTAATTTTTTCTGATACATGCCAGTAACTCTCTGTGGTTCAGATGATGGTTGGTTGCCCTTGCTGCATTAGTGATACGCTTGTGCATAAGGAGCAGTTGCATGGGAGAGAAGAGCATTTTTTGAGCTCATCCAAGAATAGATAAAACAAGGAAAATATTTTTATTTATAGCTCCCATTGGAAAAGTTCAACTGCTGCACTGAATCCCAACAGACCGACTTGAGTCACTGCTGACTTTCTTACAGGAGCACATACTCCAGTCAGAAAGCGTTAAGAAATACATCAGTCAAATGTGTAGCCAGAAATCCATGTCTGTATTCTCAAGAATACTGAGCAAGCGTCATACTCCCTATAGCCTGGAATACAATTTACTGTTTTTTAGGTCGATATTTAGCAAAAGTGTGAGGCTAATAGAAATACTAAGAACTGAACTGCTCTTGGGAAGTAGTCTCCTTTATTGCAGATAACAACTTGTGAGTTGTTATCTGAATTTTTACAGTATGAATTACACTGCATTTAGGATTCCAGACATTTGATAATCATCATATCCGACAGGTTATGCACATGCAACCATCACTATTACGTTGCCATGTATATAAATGTGCCCAAGAATATTTATTATTTTGCCGCTTTGCATTCCCACGTAGAGGTTTCCCAAGTGCAGGTTTTATTCATAACCATGCAAACATGTCAGTCTGCTCAGAACTCGTCTGCTGCTGGGGTTAGTGTGATCTCTGCTGCTGCTGTTGAAGTCAAAGACCCTAATTTGGTCTGATTCCAGAATCAGGATGAGGCCACCAATCTTCTTACTAGGATTTAATGGGCCCCAGATTTTTTTTAGATTAGTGCTGGCTCTTTAGGATTGTGAGCTCAAACGGTATTAAAGAAGGTTTCCCCTAATAGAAACTGTGTCATGTTATACAATGCCGGTGGTGCTTGGTACAGATGTATAAATATAGTATACATAGAGCTATGTATTCATCTGAAGATTTGAATTATTACCTAAGACGTAGGTGTCAAAATGGAATATTTTCAGAAATGGCAATACATTTCAAGGTGCTGTATGCAACAGATAGCAATGAGCTGACAAATTATAGTATCACTATGATGGGGGAAAAAACATCCGTCTTCAGAGTATATCAAAATATTTTCTAATGTACTATATTTTTATGTGTCTTTTATCTGTGCAGAGCAAGAACAATATGGAATAGCGTGCTGAATTAGTAAATAGACATAATTATATTGCAGTTTTTATTTCAAGCTATTTAAATATGTTAGTCGCTTACCAGGCTCTATAGGCAGGTTCACACATAAAAATGCTGTTAAAGAAACAATGTTTTGGAGATCTTATGTTTGCTTTTAGGGAAAGCACTTCTTTATATGAAATATTTTCACATTATAAAAATGTTCTTTTAACACAGCTTTTATTCATTAAATCCTTCTGAATTCTTTAGTTTTTAGTATTACTAATTTTTAATATTGCCTAGTTTTTAGTATTCCCACTGGCTAAATTGCTTATTCAATAGATTGTATTTGGAATTGTGACCTGGGACATTTCCAAATGGTGTCTACCAATAAAGCTTAGTTAGTGGCTATAGTTAAATGCCTGAAAGATTAATCAGTATGTGCTTTTGAGAACCATAAAATGAATGTGTTTTTCTCCAAACTTTGTATTTTCATTGCCTTCATTTTCTTTGCCTCCTGAAAGGCTGGCAGAAAGGTCTCACTAAGTATCTTCCACATGTGCAGTCTAACTGCTTACAAACTGAACTGAGAGTATTATGACCATTCAAGAGACACATGTGTCTCATAAAAGTTCATTTATAATAGTCTGCATCTTCCAAAAACCATTCTTTTTCTCTATAAAAAATAAATAAATAAAAAGAAGTAAAAAGGTAAAATGAGTTATTTGCTTTTGGTCTTATAAAAGCTTATAAGCCTTTATCTGTTTGTCCATGCAGAAGGCGGTGGTAGGAGGGTGGTGGTCGAGTATCTGTTGTTTGCATTTTCCTTCTCTTTGGTATGGTCCTTTTGTGAATTTTACAGATGTCTTTATTGTACCTATTGTGCAAACAACTTCGGCTAAGTTTTTGTTCCGTTTGGTTTTTGTTGGCAGATGGGAGTCCTCATAAAATGTGGATTGTTCTCACTCTATATCTATATAATGAGTGGAACATCAATCTCAAGTTACTGAAATTTCAGGGGTATTAAATTTCAGGTTTTTGAACTTGTAGCATAGTTTTCAGCAAACAGAGCAAGAAACTTAGGGACCTAAACTGGATCAGCTAAACCTTGTTTTGCTTTTAATAATGCCAGGTCTCATTTGCAAGTTACACATATTGTCTGTAAGATGCACTTTTATTAAACATGAGGAAAACTTGCTGATTTTTTGCAATCAGTGCTTCAGGACAGATTCTCCATCCTGTTCTTTTTGTTCAAATCTACCTTCAGAGATAGATTTGAAGAAATATGGGGGTACTTTTCTCCTGTGCCACCTTTCTTTTCTTTTCCTGGAGTAGAGAAGCTATGGAGGAAAGTTAGTGTTGGGAGAGGACATGCTCTTAAAATGCAAAATACAAATATATAGAAGTGAAATTAAACTTCTTTGCAATTACCTTTTTTTAAAATTATTTTGAGAATTATTGGGGAATTTCTGTGACAAGAAGATGTTCCCCTGCTCCTATGCATTTGGAAATACACTGGACATTCACTTATTCGCATGTTTGTATATTTTTGCATATGCACACATGTGTGCATGTAATTACTCTGTGACTCAAAAAAAAGGTTCTTAGTGTAATTTTCAGTTATAACATATGTGTGTCATTGAAATAAGCCCTGCAGAGGTAAGAGTTTTCAGTAAAAAAGNGAAGTGAAATTAAACTTCTTTGCAATTACCTTTTTTTAAAATTATTTTGAGAATTATTGGGGAATTTCTGTGACAAGAAGATGTTCCCCTGCTCCTATGCATTTGGAAATACACTGGACATTCACTTATTCGCATGTTTGTATATTTTTGCATATGCACACATGTGTGCATGTAATTACTCTGTGACTCAAAAAAAGGTTCTTAGTGTAATTTTCAATTATAACATATGTGTGTCATTGAAATACGCCCTGCAGAGGTAAGAGTTTTCTGTAAAAAAGTGCCCTTGGAACCTTGCATACGCTTGACCACTTTAACTCATAAGTAATAACTACTTGCAAAAATATTGTTTCTCCAAGATTGGGCAAAATAATGTGCAAGATGTGTAATTCCTGAAGAAAGAATGAGAATGGATGTGTTGGCAGGAGACTGGTATTCAACAATTCAGAGACTGTACATGTCTCAGCTGGGGGAATTTGTGGGAAGAGAACGATCACTGCAGCAAATATGCAGTGTTTCTGACAACCAGCTAATCATTTACACTTGTTTGTGTTACAAGAGCAATTTCAGAAGCTGCAACATGGGAAAGATGAAACTTCCACCTCGTGTATGTTGCTTATTTGCTGCCATACACATTTTAATTTTTATATGTGATTTCCATTTGCACAGAAGAGACCACCGTGTAGGCAGTGTAAAACTGAAATAGCTACAAAAATGAGTTGTACAATGCAATATACTTACAAAATGCAGGATAATTCCAAACTGGAAGAATAAAATGAAGTTAATGCAGTGGTTTGGACACTGTTGGAATATTTTTCATGGTACACATTATAAATGAAAAAGATAGCTAATATTTCCCCATGAAAACGAATGAAGGAAGAGGTTTGCAGTCACATGCCTAAATACATTATGCCATGCAAGACTAGAGCAAGCACACACATTTATACAGTATATTGTTAAGATCCATTGGAAAGTGCAAATGCTAATTAGGAATGTGAACCAGCTAACCTCAACATCATTTAAAGTCCAATTATTTCTGCTGGGATTTCATGAAACTAATCTGTTTGTCCTTGTTCCAGCAATCGTGCCCACTAGAGTTATTACAGTAATTGCACTGCATTTCATGCCAGGCTAGTGCTAGTGTTGCATTGTGCACTGGCAGCTTGACAGCTTTTCCAAAGTAGCTGTGTTGTGTTTGCGTATGTATTCGTGCAGAAAGAAATACACAGACACTCTCCATTTAAAATCCAAGCCCATGGCTGTTTCTCTTTCTGCACTCCTTGACTGATCAGAAAGGGAGGGTAATTTTCAGTTCATTCGGGTGCCCTGACCTTGTAGTCACTATACTGTGGAGATGATGGCCTTTGGTGGCAGAAATGAATCCTTTTACAGTTGTTTGGCTGTGGGGCACTCTTTCTGTCTTCTGGTTTTCCGTTGCCTATTAAACCCCCCGAATGTGATCTCTTCAAATTGCTTTCAAATAGCAGCCTCTACCTGCTCGCTGCAGACGGCTTCCTCCCCCAGCCCTTGCTCAGCATTCTGTATTCACATGAGACTGCAGCATTGTATGCAGAAATAGCACCGCTCTGAAATGCGTCACTTCGGAGGTTGCAGTGGCTTTAATTTCTAGGAAGCTGAGAGGGCCGTTTTCTGCTCTTCAGCGGCTCATCCTGTTTCCCTATTAGTAAGGAGGGTGATCTATCTGCTGGTGAGTAAAAATAGAACAGGGGAGTAGATGGGCACTCTGCACTCCAGTCAGGTGTACGGAGGGAAAGGCCCTTAACCCTGCAGTGCTGGCGGAGACGCACAGAGATCACAGAGTCAGAGCCGTGTTGGCGGAGGGAGCTTGGGGAGGGCGGCTGGTCCATCCACTCGCTTGAACAGGGCGATGGTCAACCCTAGGGTGAGTCAGCTCGAAGGATGACAGTTCCTCAGCATCAGGAGGGAACCGTTACTGATGCCGCACAGCTCCTCTGGTGAGACATTTGTAAGTGCTGAGTTGCATTCGGGAGCAGGCCAGTGTGAAATGTCTTCCAGCGCAGATGCCTTCCATCTGGACTAANGAAGGAACCGTTACTGATGCCGCACAGCTCCTCTGGTGAGACATTTGTAAGTGCTGAGTTGCATTCTGCCTAGAGCCGGCCAGTGTGAAATGTCTCCCAGCGCAGATACCTTCCAGCTGGACTAACGCTAGAAGAGATGGCCAGTTCTCTGTGGTGTGGTTGCCATGCAAGTGCCTTGCTGTGGGAGAGAGGGCATCAGAAAGCATCGGCAAAGCTTTGCCCCCTGCATGCCGGGGCATTTGCTGCTGATGTAAAACCTCCACAAGCAGCTGCTGTTCCTTTTGGGCATCACCATATGTGAGGACCTTCTCCGCAGGGCAGGAGGGAATGGCACATACTGAAATATACTATACTGTGAATGGCTTCTGCAGTAGCCCCAACTCAGAGGGTTGACACTAAACAGCAAAGATGGTTCCTGTGCTCTTAATAGCGCCTGCAAGACAAGAAAGCTGTTTTGTTATTGATTTTCCAAATAGTTTTCTTAAGGGCTTATCACAGTAACATATGGTTTTGACAGCTTGCCTGATATGGTACAGGGTATTATTTGGGGTCCTTATGAACAACAAATTGACCTTGAGTCAGCAGTGTGCACTTATAGGCTGCACGTGGAGTGCCGTGTCCAAGACATGGACCTTCTTGGAGTGAGCCCCGCAAAGGGCCATGAAGATGATTACAGAAGTTTGTTGGTGCATCTGACAAATGAGGAGAGACTGGGAGAGCTAGGACTCTTCAGCCTGGAGGAGAGAAGGCTCAGGGGAGATCGTACCAGTGTGTATAAATATATGATTGGGAGGCGCTGTAGAGAGTATGGAGCCAGATTCTTCACAAGTGCCTAGCAATGGGATGAGAGGCAGAGGGCACAAGCTGAAACGCAGGAAAATCCACTTCAACGTTAGAAAAGACTTCTTCACTGCGAGCGTGCTTGAACATTAGAACATGTTGCCCAGAGAGGTTATAGAGCTTCCATCCTTGGAGCGAATCAAAACCCAACTGGACACAGATCTGAGCAACCTGCTCTAGCTGACTCTGCTTGAGGAAGGGGTCTGCCCTCACATAGTCTGTAATTCGGTGATTATATCCATGTGCAGCGCTTACTTTGTGGCTGAAATGCCTGTGTATCTATTAAATAAAACTTGCTTTTCTTTTTTTCTTTTTAATAATGTCCATTCGTCTTAAGTACATAGCGGCTTATGGGTTTAACCATAATGAAGAACAACTTCCTCATTATTTTTCTGCACAAAGAAATACTAGGCATTGTATCCAAAAGTTCGCCAGTGAGAATAATTGACTTTGCAATAATCCTGTTATACATGCAGTGCTAAGATGAAGCACTTCATTGTCGAGCTCCTCATTTGCGTTGTCAAGCTGTCTTGGTCCGGTGGTTTTGTTACAGGGTGCGGGATAGGAGTGTACTGAAGGGATAACGCCTGGAGAAGATCCTTGAGATTGAGATGTCGCAGACAAGTACAAGGGAAATGCATGTTTGTTCCGTCATCCAGGTTTTTAGGCTCTTGGCTGAAATATGTAATTTTTCGTAATCCGTTGTTTTTAATAGTGTTAAGGGTGTTATTTCTCATTTTCAGTGCTGCTGAGAAACAGTCATTAATAGCCTAGATATAAAAAAAGGTGTGGGGGTGCACTGGGCAGAGTGCAGGGCTAGAAGATGACCACGCATCAGTAAGTGGAAGGAGAACTGGGCAGGGAGATGTCAGATAAGGTCAGCCGTGCTGGGTTGCTGAGAGTTGGGAGCTGGAGTAGGCGGAGGCGGAGCAGGAGCCGTGTGAGAAGCTGCCTTGGAGGACTCTGAGCGTGGACTGATTTGGGGGAAGCCAATTAGGGGAGCGGGAGAGCCCTTTGTAGCCTTCCGCCTCCTGAGGAGGAAGAGGCTCAGGGCCAAAAACAGAAGAGAAGCTGGCGGAGAAAGACACGGTTTCTGCTCTCCCTTGCATGTGGGAATTGCTGGCGGGTGCGAACTTGCCAAGTTTGCTGCTGTTGGCCCTTTTCACTGGGAGCTTGACCAGGAGGCTGTTTTTTTCCAATTCCCACTTGCAGTGAGAATCATGAGTTTTATATAATTTCAGAGGGGAGACTCTTGCCATACTTTATGGAACTACTTTTCATTTTGGTGATTAATACTTTATAGTATGAACTTTTAAAAATGTATTTTTCGATCCACTCAAAACACTATAAAGATACTTAAGAACACACTTTAGTTTGCTGAGAAAGGCTTGATTTTTTTCTTTTCTCTTTGGAATTAAACTGTCGTTCATACCAATCAACAGACTGTCAGTCTTTCATTCCCTTAGAATTGTCACTCCAAAATGATAGAAAGCAAAGGTTTAAAATGGACTTAGGATCTGTGAATTAGTAATTGGACTTTTATTTCTCCCTGTTTGCTCTCTGACTGATTGGTAAAGGAATGATACCCATACCTTATCTATCTTGTATATGTAGGCATATGGTGAAATAAAAGCAATTAATAGGATCATGGAAGGTCTGTTCATTTGTTTTCATTATTTTTAGCTAACTAAAGCACTTAAGTTTTTATGGACTTATGCAGTAATCCCTCCTCACTCTGTTTTTGCCCAAGGTTATTTTAAAAGGAGAATATGGATGCTAACATTGCATGGGTGCCTGTGTTGGTACTGTATGCATTGCTGCTGTATGCACATAGAAACACCAATAATCCTGAGGCGATTTCTCTCCTTTTTGATGAAGCACAGCCCCACACAACTACTTCCTACAATTCTCTACTAAAACATCGTAGCTCACAGCTGCTAGCTACTATTTCTCAAAGCTGACATCTGTGCAACTGCTTGGATCAGCAAGATGAAACGGCTCCTGTTTTGACCTTGCATGACTCTTAAGACAGGGCATTGAAGTGTGGCGGTTCAAATGCATGTAAATGATACAGACAGGTTGTTTCCTAAAGTGAGTATTATAGAGATTTATCATATTTCAACTACCGAGTTCTCTCTATTCCAAATAACTACTTAGTTTTCTATCAAGTAGAAAAGCAAGAAATTCAGCAAAATGTTGCATATCTTGTTTCCAGCAGAAATGTGATTATTTTGGCTTGAAAGATAAGACTTCGTTCCTCTCTGTGCACTAGTGGAACTTCCTTTTTTTATCTGTTTGCTCATCTCCATGGAGTTTAAAGTAGAAAGCTGCCAGCCTCTATTACATACTTCCAAGTCTGTGGCTTGAAGAATTAACTGAAGATTTTTTGAAATCGTAGAGCAACTGAGGCTATAGCTATGCTTCCTAATATAGGAAGAGGAAAGTGAAAAGGAGAATAAGGCCCTAGAGCTGCTTACTCAAGTGATAGGAGAAGTTAAGGCATTATACACCATTTGCAATACACTTCTGTGGCATGTTTTCCTCTCAGCTGAAGAACACTTGTTAGATTTTATCAACCTCATTTCTCAGTTTTACCATCAATAAAACTCTAAAAGCTATTTCTCTCCTTCCTGTCTAATGTAGCATCACATCTTCAGTAAAAATACAGAATTAAGCATAAATTAGGTTATGCAGTGCAGCTTACTGTTATTTTTTTCATAATGTTTTTGCTAGGTGTTAGACAGCAACCCTCAATTTTTTGTTATTTTTATTTTTTATTGGCTAGCTCATCACTTCTAAAATAGTTTGAGGCCAGCTCTGGGCTCTCCCGTTCAGTCGGCATAGCTGTGTCACTTTGGATTGTGAAATATTCACACGCTCCAGCCAACACTGCTGTGCTGGCAACACGGTCTTGGTGCAGCTTAACTGGCAGAGTGTTTTTCTCCGCTGCCTGTGTGTAGTTGAGGGAGTAAGCGTGGGACAGCCTAATGCTGCATGCCCACCAAGGGGCCCTGGTAAAATAGCTCTAGTGGCAGGGGTGCTGCAGGGGAGAGGAGATGTGGATCCAGATGGCTGACCTTTAAGGAATGGCAGGCTGTAATGAATATCCTCAGTGTAACTCGACCACAAATAGTCGCTGCATAACACAGAAAACAATAATCTCTGCAATGTCCTGGATTTGCCCTTATTATTTTAATGAAGATAAATTCTAAAGAGGTTCCCTGTCGCCTTTTGTCGTAGGCTTCAGCGTTGTGCTTGAAGTAATGAGCGTATATCCATTCTGCTTAAAGTTACGCATAACAGCTAAAGAAGCTGTCTCACTGACATCACGATTAAGCTGAAATATTTATGTATGCGTATGCATGTGCGTGTGTTTGAAATAAAGTGGAGAGAATGTTTTCTTTTTCCTTCAACTGAGATGCACTCAGGGAGGCACATGGTGTCTGCTGAAACATCACACAAATACTTTTGAATTCTTCATCATAACTAGTGCCTACTGAAGTTTGCAAAGGAAGCTCCTAAAAAGGACTTTTCTACCATTTCTCTTTTTTTTTCTTTTTTTTTCAATGCCATGTATAATACTAAGAATGAGGCTGACCTGAAGGTTCTGGTTTTGGTAAACGATTTTGCTGTTGGCAATGAAATATCTTTTCATACAACTTGTTAGCAATAAAGATTAACAATAAAGAAGGATAGTGGGACATTGTAAAACTACTTTCTTATCCAGTTGCATTCCAGTGACATACTATGCTCTTCTTCAGAAGATGGTGTATTGCATTTACCCATATGTCATACAAAAACAAAAGATCCTGGAATTGGTCCACAGTGCTAGTAAAGCAAGGAGTATCTCCACACTCACCTTCTCCTCCAGCAGATTGCCCCAAAGTCACAGATTTGATACTAGATTCCTGGGAACATTTGTACTATTGTTTGTTGCTGCTGTTGCATACAAAGAAAGCTCTGAGGGCTATTTTTGCTGAGACACAACCTTGGCATAAATTTGAAGTAGCAATTTCTGGGAAGCAGAAGAAATCTAATTGAAACATGACGTCCACTGATTTATTTCTAACTGCAATAGAACCTGAATCTTTATGAAAAACAAGTTTATCCCATTCAGCAGGTTCTTATGAAGCTCCAGATCAATGGGTTTGAAAGATAGGTCAGTTTAAATAAGTCAATTTGGGGTTATTGATTTGGGAATTGAAAAAAAAAAAATCATTTGGGCAAAATGATTCCCTTAGTGATATAACCATTAAAGTAACACTTTTTATGTTCTTTCCATTTCTCAGAAACGTTCCAGAGGTCAAGTGCTGTTTGACAAGGTGTGTGAACACCTGAACCTTTTGGAAAAGGACTACTTTGGGCTAACATACAGAGACACAGAAAACCAAAAGGTAATACACAAACTTTGGTTGGACTTTTGGCATGCGGACTTCAGATTTCTTCTTAGACGCTCCCCCTAAGCAGTCACAAACAGTCTAGAAATTTATATTTTTCTTTCCAATCTGCACGCCTGTAGTTAGAGTTATTACTTTTTGGCACTTCTTGAGAACATGCCCTGCATTTCTGTGGCTTCCCCCTGTGTTGGCTATTATCAAAGAAGTTAATCATGTAGCTCGTTCTCTTTCTAGTAGGATTTATTTCATTAACACCATAGATGTAAATCAGATTTACATCCTTAGATCATCCATTACTAAACATATAGTACTCAAATGTGGCTTATTTAATGCTATGTTGGAATAAAGATAGGCATGATTTGATTCACTCTACATGCTGCTAACTACTAAGATAAAGCATGGCTTTAAGTTTTGACTTATTCTGTCTTAGCGTTTATTGTTGATTTGGTTTGGCTGAAGACACAAGTCTTAAGAAACAGTTACTGGTAAGAGTGAATCGCGTTCTGTCTATCGGTGTCGCAACCTCAGCGTTAAATAAGCTGTTAACTATGTGCAAGACGATTTAAGGTTCAGGAATTAAATACACATATACTATTGTAGACACATTATGATAAAAGAAGGAATATGAAAGGTTAATTTAAAAATATACTGTGTGTATTCTGATGTTCTGAGGTAATTATTTTTAAAAAATCCAGTACCAGAACTCCTTAGTAAGCTATGCCATAGCCAGCTTGCCAGCTGGAGGTGTTCTGTGCTTGGCATGGCCTCAAAGGTCTGCCCTTAGGTAGCTGGACCTATTGCTACCTTTTTAGCTGCTTGTGTCCTGCGAGAACATTTATATTTTCTAGGCTTCCCATTGTTTCAGTTGTCTATGATATAAAAGAAATCAGTCTGGTCTTTTGTGTGTGTGTGCGTGTGTGTGTTTTATTTTGTTTTGCTTTTATTGTCTACCCCTCTCTTTACAGACTTTTAAATAGGAGGATTTTCTCCTTGAGACAGAAAATCACTTAAGCAGACACTTAGCCCATGCCAATTCAAGATAACACTTAAACATATGCTTAATTTTCAGTTGTAGTTAAAGTTAGGCAAACGTGTAAGTGCATTTCCAAATAGGTATACTTTCCTTATTGGGAAAAAAAAGTTCATTCATTATTAACGGATGGCTTAGAAGTGCTAAACATTTAGATCACCAGTTACTCTAAAGAAATAAATAGCTAAAAGAGTAATTGACTAACACCATATTTATTAATCAATAATGTGCATATTCTTGATGTTAGAGTGCTTACCAATTCTCTCTACCAATTAGAGTACTTACCAATTACCTCTATCCTCCAGCAGATATCTTCCAGATATATTCCTAGACAATATCTGCACCCACACCACATGTCACTTTTGAAAATAGAAATCCTGTTGCATCTTTATTTTTTTGGTGCGTAATGCACTTTCATGCTCAGAAATAGTTGGAACTCGTTTCACCTCTTGAATAGCACTGCTTTGGGGTTTGGACAGCTGTGAACTGGTTGTTTTGGATAGGAGTGGTTTGCCGTGTTCTGCTTGTTTGCTATTTCTTTAATATTTTTGCTCTGATACATTTGTTTGTCTTTCCACGGAGAAGGTGGAACTTTCCTAGGGAAAGTGAACTTTTTGTTCTGGATCCCGTGGCACATTTTAAATATTGATTTAACTCCACTAGAAGACAGTGCAGGAGCGCGAGGACTTTGCCTCCCGGTATCTGAGAGCAGGCACAAAGCACAGGGCGCTCCAGACGCTTCAGGCTTTGGCTGGAGCTGAAGCAGCACGAGGCAGCGAGCTGCCGCGCGCCCGCTGCGGAGGGCTTGTGTTGGGGCCAGCAGCGCTCCGCGGCAGCCAGGGAGTAGTAACACGTCGCTGCGATAATTCCCCACCTCCTCGGCAGAACCTTCTCCCGGAACCGGCGAGCTCGGCGCGGCACCTCGGCCGCAGTGCCGGTGCCCTGCCGTAACCCTCGCGCTTACGCCGCGTTGCAAACACGGCCGCATCCCGTGCCGTGCGTGCTGACAGCACAGCGAGGCTTTCCAGCAGGCTCGGCCCTTCAAGGCTTAAATCAGAGCGACTTCGTGACAAGCTCGTCGAAGTGTCGTTGGCGTTTTCCCAGAGATACTTTGGAAAAAGGTTTCTATAGATTGTTTTGGTTTATTGTTTTTGTTTTTTAGTTTTTAATGGTTGAAAATTAGAATTAAAAAACTTCTGGGATACTTAGTAAAATCCTGATTCTACCAAGGGCCACAGGTTAAAACTAAATGCTATTTTGGCCTACTGCTGTTCCAAAGAGTAAACGGTGGAGCTTTGAGTTTTCTATGATTGTCTCGTAGCACTGTTATTTTTTTTTTAAGTGTTTATTGTATTGTCTAATTCAAATTGAAAAAGTAAACATTTTCTTTGCAGAATTGGTTGGACCCTGCCAAGGAAATCAAAAAGCAGATCCGAAGTAAGTTTGCTATCATTTGTGTGTTTATTTCCAGGGATCCGGAGAACTTTCATGATGGTTTATCCAGAACTCAAGGTCTATGATCTAAATTGGCAAAGCTATCAGGCTACTGTTGAGCCAGACTGGGGCAGGGATGGAGAAGTGACTCCCTGTCATCCTACTGAGACTCTTTGCACACTGAACACCCAGTTTCACTGATCATCTGTTAACGGCTGTATAGGCTTACTGCTAAATACCTGGGGTAATTCAAAACTGCTGGGTCTAGGTGATCGTCTCGTAGCCCCAGAGGCTCAGCAGCTCATGGTTTTTGTTGACTGGGAGCACTTACCCACTGCTGGCGCTAGGCAGAGCCTTAGTTTCTCTGTCAACCTGGGCTCTTAAACAGTGAAAAGTCATTTCATGTTGACTTTATGGGTGCGCTGAATAGCCTTTTCCACATCTGCTCTGATTCTCAGTCGTGATGAAGAGAGAAATCTGGTAAAGCCCCCTTTGGGGGGACTTCACTCTTGAAATGTGTTGCCGTACAATTTGGCAAGTACCAGCAGCACTGCTTTCGGAGCTGTCACATTAATTGGGTTACTACATTCGCTGCTTAGCTGCAAACCTTAGTCCTGAGGTCAGAAAACCAACCAAATGTGCACTCAGGCACTAAGACAGGCAGGATTAGGTCATTCCTCCCAGACCGCAGTGGCAACCTGCTGTATAAGCCCTGGAGGCTCAAAACAGGATAAGGGCCAAGGACAAACTCTCTCTGAACTATAAATACTGCATGTGGCCTAAGTGGGTGCTGCCACTTGGCTGCACCGTGTAGAGGGAGGCTGCCCAGCCAGACACCTCTGCAATAGGAGCACTTTTCACCCTGGCTCATGGCTCCTGTAAATACCTTCCCTGGCTTCCCGTGGGAGATGCCAGGAGGTTCATAGGAAGGGCGGGAGGGAACGCTGAGCCCTTCTCCCCGGCCTCAGAGCAGCAGGATTGCTGCAGGGAAGGGGCGGAGTGTGCAAGGAAGCGGGGTTTGGCCACTGTGGCCTGTCTCAGAGCCTAAATTTCACGTCCTTCTGTTGCATCTCACCCTTAACCTCTGAATTACCTGTACGTTTTAGATATTTTATCCCATAAAAAGATCAGACAGTTTCTCAGGATCACAAAACATGAAGTGGCATTACTAAAAACAACTTGACATTTGCAGAGATGCAAAAAGCCTACAGTTTGACATTAAGCAAAGTAACCTTAGGGGATTAGGCCACAGATATAAATTATATCTTTGCATTAGTGTAGTTTAGATCATCTCCAGGAACACTTAGCATCCCATAGTAAATAGCACTCCCTCTAAAATGTCTTTCTTTTCTGCCTTTCAAAAGCTTGAACTTTGCTCCAAAAATGACCATTCAGTTCACAGAGAACCAGCCGATTTTCTGCTTCACGTGAATATTTTAAAAAGCTCAGTTGTTAAATTTAGCTGTCTGCTGCATTACAAATTCAAAAATGTCTCAAAGGAAAATTGTGTCAAGGCTGCCAGTCTCAAAACATGACCTACCATTTTTTTTTTCTCTTCTCTTTTTAAAAGAGATGAAATGTGTGTGTTTGTGTGGGCAGGAAAAACTCAGTAGTTTTGTGTCTACACATTTTGTGAATAATGACTTCTAGAACTGTGCTTTTACAAACAAATGCACCTCATAGTTTAAATTTGTTAGCTGAGGTCTAGCAAAAGGCACTTCTCCAAGATTTGAAGGGTTAATTTATACTGAGTGGAAAACTCCCACAGTCACTAAGAGCACTTCAAGCACTAAGAGCACTAACTGTGCTTTTCCACCAGTATTACTTTCATGTAAATGATCTGCAATGAAAAATAATCAAAATCTATGTTTCATTGTATCCCTCCTTTTTCTACTAAAAGTGCTGCAGACCTTAATGAGTCAAATGTTGATTGTCAATGCAAGCAAAACAGCTCAACCTCAAACTCCTGCTTTGAAATGCATTTAAAATGTGCCCGAGCTGTGAGTTAGATGATGAAAGGTTGTGACAGCAAGAGATTAACCAGGGCAGAAAAGTCTAGTCCTGGACTTGACACAGGGGACAGTTGTATTTGTAGAAGATGACAGTGATAATTTGCTTGCTTTATAGAATTCACCTTCCAAGTTTGGAACAGGAGAACTTTGAAAAAGTAGGACTCTTAAATATGGCAATTTTCATGAATGAGAAATAATAAAAAAGAAATTGTAATCCTGCTAAATGTTGGTTGAGTGGTAGGAGACTCGCCGATCCCTGATTCCCTGATAAACAAGCCATCCTTTTCATTTTGGTGTTTGCAAAATTAAGCTGTCACTGTGCATAAGGCCTCCAGATCACACCCCACTAGTTTTATCTGATGGCTTCAGCAGATGTATGTTGTATTTAACCCACTGATACCCTGAACAGAGGTATGTGAGTGAAGAGAGAAGCTCCCAAGGGATATATGTTAGCCTTGATTTATTTGGTGTGTGCCAGAGGCCAGGCGCAGAGTAACCAACAGGGCATCCAAGCCCCCTGCCCTCCAGTGCATGTTGAGTCACTAGGTTGGCTCTCACCTTGACGCCTATTCCCATATGGGACATATGCCAACCTCTCTACGGGGCAATTCTTCATCCCATAGAAAAAAAAAATATATATATATCTTCAGACAAAGGAACCCCAAACTTTCATCAGGAGCTAAAATCCTAATGGTAAAACACTGCAGTCTTTTAGCATCTTCAGGCTGTTTTCTGTGGGTGGGTGCTGGGGCAAAGTAAATGATGCTTTGGAGGAGACAGAAATGCCTGAATAAAAGCTCCCAGACGTCTCATTTGGAAAACCTTGCTGAATTTTCGGGCAGTCAGCTGTAAAACTGGTTAGAAAAGCTTCAGTGTACTTTTACTCTGTCCAGTTTATAATCTCTGCACCGTAACATGTATCAGATGGGCCCTCCAGACCTGAGTTCATCAGAAGGTGCAAGGGGGCAGAGAACTGAGGATCGTGAAAAAACACCCATAAGGTTCACGTGGTTCATGTGTTACAAAGACCCATATGGGTCTTTTCAGAAAGAGGATTAATATACGTATATTTTTAGTTAGATTGTAATTTGATGTCAATGCATTTTAGAAAAGTGACAAGCTACCATGCTTTTGCGACTTGATGAGGCAGAAATACTGTAATTTAAATGACAGAAATACATATAGAGAGGTGTACCCCACAAGGAAGGCCTGGATGAGCAGCTCTTGCACTAAAACACCACCATGTTGCTTGCTAGAACATTGCAGTTTGGGGTTTTGTTAGTGCTTTTTATTTGTATTTGAGACATGCGCTAGCATAACTTGTCACCTTCTTCAGAACACCTTTTATGGTCATGTCGTTATGTTTAGTTCTTTCTTAACCTTAATCTTAATACTTTTACGACATTTAAAGCTGACCTCACAGAAAAGAAAAATTTTACAAAATACTTGCTGTAGTGCAAACCAGCATCCCACAAGGCACTTACTTAGACCTACTGAAATCCCAGAAGAAGATTTCCCCAGTTCCAAAGGCCTTTATGCGGCAGTGGCCCCTGCGGTTGTCCGTGCAGTTTTGTCCCCACAGCAGTTTGTGTCGGCTGGGCCAGGAGCTCTGTGCTGAGGCAGCACTCGCCAAGGTGCTGATAAACCCCTACGAGCAGAGAGGGTTCACGTGACTGCCCTTACATTTTGGAAGCTCATTTAAACACTGATTTGCAGTGCATCCAGTGCTGCTGCCTTTTGGGTTTCTTGTTTTTGAAGCTCGTATAGACTGCCCTTGCAGATGGTTAATCGCGGTGTTGAGGTAGTAATGAGTTGTTGCTCCCTTGGAGCCTCTGCTTCAGTGAAAATCTTATTAAATAAGAAAAGATCTGTAAGGTCTAGTCTAGTACTGTAGTCGTGAAGGGAAAAAGTATTATCTTCAGAGCAGTATACGGAGAAAAAAAAATCTACTATAGCCTGTTTTTATGACTTGCTTGACTGTAGTATTTTTAAGGCTGCTGGTGATAAAACAGCATGAACATCTCCATTTGCACTTGCTGTGTACTTTCAGTAATCTCTACTCTTTTCCAGGTGGTGCTTGGCAGTTTGCATTTAATGTGAAATTCTACCCTCCAGACCCTGCCCAGCTATCTGAAGATATTACCAGGTGTTTAAAACATTAAATACCTTTCTAGAAGGGGCTTAAAAGCTGTTTTGGATAGTGCTTACACTTTAATTATCAGAAATGAGGAGGGTTTTGCTTTGTAGTTGGCTTCCTAACTGCTAAGAGCTTATGGAAAATATGTGATGCTTTGGCAGAAAAGAGACTGTGAACAGTTTTGAGTACTCTGAGCTAAGAAAACTTTTCTTTTTTTTTCATAACTTGACTCTAAAATCCAGTATTTCCAATATGGATATTCTTAAGATTTGATCCTACTTTAAATATTCACAGGCATGCCCACTGACGAGTCTTGCCAGTTACCACTGTAACTTGTGTACCACAAACTCTTATTGTCAGTAAAATCACAACTATGAAAAGAGAGAGTGGGGATAAAAATAAGCATGTTTGTAATTTTTATATGACCTTCAACTCGAGGTGCAGTTGCTGCACACAGGATAGTGAGTAGATGTAGGCTGCTTCTTGGCTGCTGCTTTTACTAGTGACACTGCAAGCATGAATAAAAAACACTCATTTGTGTTTCTCCTTCGTGTAAGACTGAAAAGCCTTCTAAACCATGAAGGGGTTTATGCTGCTTCCTAGCCCATTCTAGCATTTTGTAACCTCTTAGTAATTTTAGACATTTGTTGCTTTGTCAACTAAGGCAGCATTTAGATAAAGCCTTCAGCACAGAACAGAGTTCCCCTGCACTAGACAGGGGAATATATTATATATTGAACAGCTGAATATGTATATTGAATATAATAAGCTATAATGAGATACTGTCCCAAAAGTTCACGGTTCAACAGAGTCTGGGAGAGAGGAAGGATTGCTTTCTCTCTCCCGTATAATTGGATTGAACACATAGAGGAAACCTCTTCAGTATAGGATTTAGGAATATTTCCCAAGTCCTGGCTTTGGGTGCACATCCCACTTCTCTGTCCGCTCCACACTGGAATAGGACCTGGAAATGAAACCAAGAATTACCCCAGCTCAGAGCCAGCGCGCACATGCACCAGGCGCACAGTAAGACTGGTGAGGGTTGAGATGCCTCTCTTGCCCTTACAGCTCTGCCAAGGCCTCTCAGCCACAAAGCCAGCAGACATTATTTCTGAGATTTTCTCATTCCTTTTATCTGGTGCTTCCTTGCACTGTTCATCATAATGTTTTTTAAGAGCGTTTACTGTTTAAATGCATTTTGAGAAAGCACCATAACTTTTTAATGAGAGCTTTTTTTCTGACTTTCTATGACTGCTTTAAGAAGCATTTCCTTTTTCTCCTCAAATAATATATATATATTTGTTAAGTATATATCTAAGTTTTATCTATTTATTATAGGAAATTCTTACATTATAAATGAAAAGAAGAAAATTGCCCACAGTAGCCGTATAAAGATAACCTAGAGTGTTTACTGGGGTTTCTTCACCTAGCATTAAACAAAATGGCAAGCTATTTTATTAAGAAATCTCCATGCTGCTTTATAAAGACTAGTAAATTACGGCTTGGTGCCCACAGCTTAGGCAAAGATTTTATTTTTTAAACTCGTTAACCCCTGAAAAATGTAATGCTTGGGCATTTTCAGCAAGTTAGAAGCAACAGAAGACTTGAGAGGTTCTTGTCACCTCTCAAAGGAGGCTGCCTCCTTTTCTGAGAGCAGGAAGGGACTTTCTCAGCTGTCTGCCCGCTCTGTTGCAGGTACTACCTCTGCTTGCAGCTGCGAGACGACATCGTCTCCGGCCGGCTGCCCTGCTCTTTCGTCACGCTCGCTCTGCTGGGCTCCTACACGGTGCAGTCAGAGCTCGGCGATTACGACCCCGATGAATACGGCAGTGACTACGTCAGCGAATTCCGCTTTGCACCAAACCACACTAAAGAACTGGAGGACAAAGTCATTGAGTTGCACAAGAGCCACAGGTGGGCAGAGAATATGAGGGAAGATTTATCGCCTGCGCTCAGTTCCCTCGTGAAATGCTACAATTTGCTGCCATGTCTTGCTGGAAATGATAGCACTTAGTAAGGAAGTTTTTAGGAAAAGATACCCCTTTATTTCTTTAGTTAGAGATTTGAAGCAGAGCTTTAGCTCTGTTTGAAAGATACCAAGTTCAGGGGTGCAGCTTTAGGTCAGAGTGAAAATGTTTTCCAAGTGCTGCATTTTCTTTCAGTCTGCGTTTCCTTAACAACAGTTGCTTTTCCTCAGGGGAATGACACCGGCAGAGGCTGAGATGCACTTCCTGGAGAATGCCAAAAAATTATCGATGTATGGAGTAGATCTCCATCATGCCAAGGTATGGACTACAGTTGTTTAAACTGGAGCCTGCAGTGGTCATCTTTTGCACATCATGTAGTACTCCCTGATTTTAATGTTTGCCCTGATTTCTTCTTGTTTCAAAAAAGGCAGTTTGTGAAGTAGTCACTAGTCAATATGAGGAAAAGCGGCTCTTAGAATAAGCATGGATTCATTTGCAACATTGTAACATAATTTCACCTATAGATTCTAAGATATTGCTTGTCAGCCACTGGTGGATGTGTTTTAAATGTTGCATGTTGGTTAAAAAAGCCCCTTAGGGAGAAATACTAATGGACAGAGAAATGAGCAAGAATATTACAAGTTGTTGATTTCATTCAGCTGCAATTTCCATTTTTGTAGAGCCAGCTATGGTCTCAACTAAATAAACAGGTCATTTCCAATACTGAAAAGAACCTTTAAGCTCTTAATTAGCCTTGCTGGAAACCTAATCAATTTGGTAGTAATGAGGAGACAGAGGCCTGTGTCTCTCCCGAAGTGGCGTCATTGCAGTTAACTGGAGGGACAGTACTTCTTCTGGAGACATTCTGCCGAGATGAAGTAGTTGCTCTAACATCAGCAATTTAAGGGTTGGTCAAAAATGGTCATTCTTACTGTGGTTGGAGAGAGCCACCTAACAACCTTGTGGTGTTTGTTTCCCCCCCTCCTCGCCTTTTTTTTTTCCTAATAAATAATTGTTATTTGTTCTTCACTCTTCAAAGTAAGACTAATGTATTTCAACATCTTTGAGGTTAGTAAGTATGCTTAGCAAATGATTGCTGAACAAAGAATCCTGGGCTCTGGAGAGCCCTGCATTTTCTGTTAAAGGTCACTTTACTGTGAGGCCGTTTTTATTCTGCAACGGAGCCTTTCAAACGCTGAGACAATTTTGCAGCTTGGATCTTGAAAGGGCCTGCAACCACATCCCTGGGGCATTTCATAGGGAACTGGGCATGCGTGTTACAGAATTCAAAGCAATCTTTTGTACGCTATTAATTGCTTTCCCTGGAAATGAAGAATCCGAGAATGGCTCAACGGGCAGCTTTCGACCGACCGGGAGGCAGGCTGCAGCCTTTCCTGTCGCTTGCAGATAGGCACAGAGGCTTGAGGCACGTTCGGAGCAAGGCTAGAAATGGATTGGCAAATGTCACTTGGTGGCTTCTTTGACAGCCCTGTCCAACACAAAAAATTCTGTAAAATAACAAAACCCAAACACTAACAAAAAAGAGTTTTTGTTCTAAATATGTAGCGTGCTTAATTACTGACAATTTAACATATTGTGCCATTCAGGCCAAATTGTTTTCTTCAGAGCTGGGGAATATAGGAGAAAGGCTCTGAAATATACGGTAAGCTATCCTGAGATAACTTTTCTCCCCCTCAAAAAAGTATCAGCATATGTTTTTACTCTTCTGTTTTTCTTATGGAAAGATATAGAGCAAGAGAAGTTGGTAGGCAAGCTGATCACTCTCCTAACATATCTGTTTTTTTATTTTAAAAAAAGCTGCACTTATAACCAAGTCTGGTTTGTCTGTAGATTAAAAAAACACCTGTCCGGAGTCTTGGAAACGGAGCTTAATCCGTGTGAAAAGCAATATTTTAGGTTAAATTAGATCTGCCAGTGAGTTCTGACAGTATCAGACCATCAGGTGGGTCAGATGCCTCGGTGGGGCGCTTTTCAGCTGGACAGTGGCAGTTCTCAGTGTTAATTGATGTCAGAAGTCAATTGCTTAAGGCTGCACAGGTCTAAAAGGTATCCCACACATGCTGGACTCACTGGACTGTTAAAAGTAGTTCTCAATTACGAAACACAAAAGTGCAGTTAAAAACGCATTCAAATCGACAGATTTGTCCTCTGAGCTTTCACAATTCCAATAAATCTCCCACTTACCTGCAGAACTAGAGATATTTGCAGTTCTGTCTCTCATGTATTGGGCATTATGGATAAGAGCTTTCTGTTCTGTGCAAAGGCATCGCTCCTGGAAAAAAACCCAAATTCTCCTCTTATTCAGGTTGGCTCCAGGAGTATCACATTTAAAAGCAATCATTGACACCAATTAGTAGAAGAAGCCTTGAATACACTCACATCTGCTGCAGAGGTGGGCTTGAGGAAAGAAAGCTTTTCTCAACAATTTTTTGAGAAAATATTTCAGAAGAATTAACCCCTTGTCCATGCAGCTATGTGCCATATGTTAACATGTGTGCATTTCAGGCATCTGCCAGAGAGTATGGTTACAGACAATGAGACCTTTTTTTTTTTCTTTAATACGTTCATTATGTTTAAAGATTTACTCACTGCTTAGGGAGCTGTAGAACCACTGACAAAAAAACCCTCTATCTTCTGCAATACCTCACACTGAAACTGTATCAGAATTTTATTTGGGAAATAATCCACCGTTAAGGGGCAAAGTCATCATTGTGGGAACATGTATCATTTATTAGTCTCCTTTTTAACAGTGGGGTGACCTTTTGGCACTAATTGTATGTACATCGCGTCTCTGAACTTAAAGCATTTTTTTTGTATTTCAAGCTGTACTGTAACCTTTTCATCCAGATTGACTATGGGTGTATTCGTGATCTTAAAATGTAATCAGATTTTTCCCTATATTCTTAAATGTGATTTGTTGGAAAAGCTAAAAGAAAATGATGAAAGAAGGTCATGATTGTCATAGCTTGAAAAGTTTGACATAGATTGACCTCTCCATAGCTTCTGTTCTCAGAATTTTATAAGTTTAAGCTATCTTAAAACACACACAAAAAAACCTGGAATTATATCCTTGACAGGCTAGGGCAATAGCTGATGACTATTTGAAATCTTATGAAGGAAAGAGAAGTTCTTTATTCTTATGGGTATATTTTGATAGGATTATGGCCAAAGGTGTTGCCACAGAGTTTTAAAAGAATCTTTCTGGTCTAAGTGCCTAATTTTCTGCCTACTGGTCATTTCACATATTACTGCAGAAAAGTGAGAATATGAAAATACTGGGCATAGGCGCAACAGCATTAAAGATACTAGCAAACCAACTAAAGTCAACACAAGCAAACTGCAGGAAAAAAAAAACAGGTTTCACAGGGCTTAGTCATGGAAATGAGTGATTCAAGGACAAATAAATGATATGTAGTCCCACTTACTTTCAATCTTGCATTTATGCTAATGACATTTGGGAAGTAATAACGTTTTTCTGTGTGGGTAATGTTATTATTTTAGTAGCTTGCTACGTTTTCCTCCACTCCTTTTAGAGTCTTTCTAAAAGGTAAAGTAATATTCAGCAACACTTAGGCTCTCTCACCCTGCCTAACCTTACTATTACTTTCATAAATGCAGATAAGTAGAATAAGTAATAGAATTACTGCACCAGATGTATTAAAAATATGTGGCTCATAAATATATATATATATCCATATATAAGAATCTGTAAAACTTTGGGACGTAAAGTGAGAAGTACTTGATAAAGCGCGCTGCTTCCTTTTGCAGGATTCTGAAGGAGTGGAAATCATGTTAGGTGTTTGTGCGAGTGGTCTCTTGATATATAGAGACAGACTGAGAATAAATAGATTTGCCTGGCCAAAGGTTCTGAAAATTTCATACAAGAGGAACAACTTCTACATCAAAATCCGACCAGGGGAGGTAAGAGTTTCCCAGCCTTCCCTTGTGAGTGGAGCCTTTCCAAAAAAAAAAGCATGTTGTCATTACTGATTTGTTAATTTGTCAAGTCTTACAGGACCTCAACATTCCTCTTCATTTATATTTTTTTTAATTGTGCTGATTTTCTTAGGAAAAAATAGGTAAATATTTAAAATACAGGTAAAAACCTTCTTTGGTGTTTTTCCACTTACATCCATGAACTACTGTAAAGAATAAATTTAGTCATCTGCATGAAAAAAAGGAAAAGCTCATTCATTTTATGAATACTTTCGGAATTTAAGTATCCTATTGCTGCAGTTGTAGAACTATTCTTATTCATGGGGTGCTCATCATCCACCATCATGTTGCATATTGAATTAGTGTATATCTGTCTTACCCGCTAAAGGATGCAGATAGGCCATACCAATTTTTATGAGCGCATCAGGCTAGTAAATTTGAAGTCTGAGCAGCAATCTAGAGATGGATAAAAATGGAGTCAAGCATCCATTCATCAGCATTATTGGTAGCTACATGCATTAGCCCTTCCAGCCCCATAGAGCATGTGCTGACATTGAGGAAGGTGATGGGAAAGCTCGTTCAATGAGTGCCCTCTCGTGGCTTAGTTGGATGCATCGCAAATCCGCTCTCGATGATGTGCCTTTCATTACCTCATGCTTCAGGCATCCATTAACATGGAAGTAAAATGATACATCCTAGCAAAAATCCCAGGAAACGTTCAGCATCACCATGGAATATGGATGGGCTCTGTTTCAGCTGCTGGTACAGTGATCAGTCTGAGACAGATGAAAAAATCATGGTCATTGTAGAAGGTGGAACTGCATTTCAAGACAGAAAGCACTTATTTGAACATAGGAATGGCATTTCTGCCTTAATGCAATATGTCAGTTGAGGACTCTGGGCCTAGTGTCTCCTGCACTGGCTCTGCAAGTGACCCAGGAAATCGGCTGGGGCCCTCCCAGTGTAACTGGGTGCCTGAACATTTTTACAGAATCCTACACCAAAATCCACACACCTGACGCTTTCTGCCTCCCAATGGGCACAGTCTCAGTAACCAACTTTCAAGTCCTGAGTTTGATTTAAAACAGCAGAATAGCCACTGATGTCCCCACTGCCTGCACTCAGTCTCTTCACCACTGAAGTTCTAATGAGCTCTGCTCATCTTGATATGTAGCTTCTCATAACCAGGTACTTACGCTAAATAATCAAAGCAGTCTCTTTCCAAATCACATTTGATGATAATGTGATTCACCATCCCATGTGCCGCTTATGTCATTTTTCCTGCCTTGTCTGTCTGTCTCAGTTCCTGCAGAGATCCAGGAGCAGATTTCCTGCAAATGCCCTTCTGCCTGCCTTCCCTTGATCCCAGCAACACTTATTTCACCTACTCAGCTATCCACATGTAGCCATCCCCCTGTTACAGCTGCTGTAGCTGCCACAGCTTTTGCATCTGGAATATAGATCTGTAGCACAACCCAGAAAGGTGCCTTGGTAGCTGTAGCCAAATCTTTCAGTTGCCTGCACTTCTCATCCCCACCCCCAGGAGATAAACTAGCTAAAACATAGTGATTTACTGACTCCGGCTTTTTTACTATAAATCTCCTTAATCTAAGGCCGTGTGAGACTGAATTCGTCCTGGTGAGCTATTGCTCCCCTCCAGGCTATTATCAGGCTTCCCACTATTCTTTAAACTGGTACAGTTGTTACATGTTGTTAAAATAATAGGGCAAAATGCTTAACTGTTTTTTTTCCCCTCTGATATCTCCCAAGTTTTAACTGATCCCTTCCTTGCTACAGTGCATAAAACATCAATATCACCAGCAAAATCCTCTTGCCTATCCTTTAGATTTCTCCCCAAAACCAATCCTCAAAGTTTGCCTTTGATTGCAACTCACAGATATCTACAGAATATACATATATATGGTTATATACATTGGCACATATGTTCACATTTGTGATGATATAAAGAGAGGAAATGAACCTATGTACATGTGCACACTCTCTAAATGCAGATGCACAGCATCAGAAACATGCTTTGATTTTCTTCTTTCCTACCTAGTTTGAGCAGTTTGAAAGCACTATTGGGTTTAAGTTGCCAAATCATCGTGCTGCAAAGCGCTTATGGAAAGTGTGTGTTGAACACCATACATTTTTCAGGTATGTGGATTTCTTTTCCTAAAGGTGTAGCATAAAAGACGACAAAAAAATAACTATGTCAGTAGAGACAAATGCCTTCAAATTAAATCGTCGTTCTGATTAAGAATGCCTCTGAGCAGACACAGGAAGGTTACTGCTCCTTAAAAATGTGGAATTTTTCACAAAAATTATTCATGTTCTTTCAAATAGATACTGAATTATTTAAATCATCATAACATTCAAATAGTTAACTTCATGTTTTTGCTTTATCTGTACATGATATTATGAACCACTATAATGAAAGAGGCGAAAGAGTATGTAATGCTGCTGCACATACAGCTTACCTAGAAAGAACAACTTATATGGAAAATTACTCGGAGATGGGAGTAAAAGTAAAAAACAAACAGACAAAAAAACCCCACACTTTTTTCATTTAATTAAATACAAAAATGCAGAATGTAGTCAGTAGTTTGTTTCTTGGAGTACCCATAGTTTTCATTGCTACGCAATTGAGGAATTTTGCAGCTATACAAAATGTTATGTTTTTGGCATCTAACAAGGCCTGAGTAAAGTTTGAGACAGTGGAATAAATTCAGTACCTCATTTGGGTTTAAGACAATCAGCAATTAAATATTNAGAACAACTTATATGGAAAATTACTCGGAGATGGGAGTAAAAGTAAAAAACAAACAGACAAAAAAAACCCACACTTTTTTCATTTAATTAAATACAAAAATGCAAGAATGTAGTCAGTAGTTTGTTTCTTGGAGTACCCATAGTTTTCATTGCTACGCAATTGAGGAATTTTGCAGCTATACAAAATGTTATGTTTTTGGCATCTAACAAGGCCTAAGTTTGAGACAGTGGAATAAATGCAGTACCTCGTTTGCGTTTAAGACAATCAGCATTTAAATATTTAGCAATGAGGACCAAAAGGGTGACATTTCCAATGTTTTGAAGGGACAACCAGCTCTTACAAATCCTTCTTTACATGTTTGGGACGACACAGGAATTTCTTTTCTTTCTTAAAACTGTTGGTTCAAGGTATCTGTGGATTCAGGCTATGTGACTTTACTGATTGCATGTGAAATATCACAAGGGCTACAACCTAAACGAGTGTGCATTTGTTTGGTGGTTTTTGATACTTAATGGAAGATCACCTTTGAAAGCATAGTAGTAGAATGGATTCTTCAGCAAACTCCCATAGTCTAAATACAGATGGTGGGAAGGCTCTAACCTGAAAAATGTTTGGACCCTGTGAATGAATATGGCTTACATTCATGGAAATCTGTTCCGGTGTTGTCTTTGATATAGCAGCATTGTCATAAATTTCAAATGTAAGAAGTATATCGCTATTGCAGCCCATATCTAGTCTCTGATATAAGAGGCATTTTAGTTTCAGTCTTGGTAATTAGAAAAGAATAAATGTGATTTTCAGTCAGGAAAGCTTGATTGTGTGATGAGCATTATGCTTGCCCACTGAGAAGAATTCAGCTTTTCTAATACCTTATCTAAGTGATTTTGTAGTGTGGGGCAATCGTTACTTCCTTTCTAGACGTGGACTCCTGGGACGGAGGTTACAATGGATAATGCTGCACAACAGTGTTCCGTCTCCTCTGCAGAAATAATGGGCTTGTTTGTGGAATAAGTGGAATAACATACGCTACTTGATGTGTTTTAGGCTCCTGCTGCCAGAAGCACCTCCAAAGAAATTCCTCACGCTGGGCTCCAAATTTCGCTACAGCGGTCGAACTCAGGCGCAGACGAGAAGAGCCAGTGCGCTAATAGACCGCCCTGCACCTTATTTTGAGCGTTCCTCTAGTAAACGTTACACTATGTCTCGGAGCTTAGACGGTGGTAAGATGCCCTTATTGCCTTCTGTGGACTTTTTCTGAAGTTATAGTCACTATATTCTTTAATTTAGATTAGATATAAACCTCTTGTAATCTCCTGTCCCTTGAGCCTCTGCTGAGCGGAGACTGTAAGTATGTGCATGTTCATTATTTATCATAAAAAGGCATTGTATCGATACAGCCAGCCCATCTGCTTTCAATAGTCAGGGGAGTCTGCAGCACAAGGCTTATGTGGGAAGAGAAGCAGTATTTACAGTTGTCTGTGTGGCTGGACTTAGAAAATCAGGTTCATGAGGCATGTTATGCAGTGTAAACAGTACGATAGAGTACGCTGAGCAGTACAGAGGTGTCTCCCAGGTAAAGCAAGCAAGGCATCAGATGGGCCTACAAAGCTTGTTAACTTTCGAAGGGAGTTTTTTGCTTTTTCATGAAGCCTTTTTAGCAATCCCTGCTAGCTTCAGGAGTAACTTCCAGCGCAGGAGGCCAACAAGCCTGTTGCATCTTTTGGAGGAGCTGTCACTGATGGCTCTTGTGCAATTTCCCCCCTGACTGTCATTGCATTTGGAGCACACAGCAGTCACTGGGAAAGAGAATCAAAAAACAAGTCTTTGCTTCATGATATCCGTTAGCTACTTTTGATTTGTGTTATGAGGGATTATGGCCAAACCATGGGCCTGGGCCTCTTCTGACTATCCTGGCATGGGACTGTCTTCTCTCTCCTTCCATGTTTCTCCAGGAGGGAGGAAATACCTTTTACCCCTTTACTTCATGTGCCCTGTTTCATTAGAGAACCAGATGCCCTACTTCTGGAGACAAGGGAAGGCAGTGGTGCTCCCTGGGCACGAAGGACAGGGCGAGGGGCAAAGAGTGAGACCGCTCAGTGGTGGGAAGGAGGTGGCCTTCAGGCTGGCACAAGCAGGAGCACAGGGTAGTTACATGTGCATCGCCAGGAGCGTTAACAGGGAAATCCTGGGATGGACTGAATTTACTACTGCAATAGTTGCAAAGCCTCTGCTAAGAGGATATCCTTGGGGATCTGCTCTTCACGAGCTCTGTTGTACACCCACACTTACAAAGCACTTCTGGGCTTTGGAGAAGAAGTCTGCCAGCACAGCTCTGCCCTACCCAGCAAATCAGACTTCAGTATTTTCTGCAGGATTCTGTATAATTAACTGTTTGCGTTTTCTTTAATTTGCCTTTTTGGTATGCAAGTTTTAATTTAAGTGTACAATACAAGTTCAAAAATGAATTATTTCTTCTAATCAAGTAATAGCGCTTCAAATCGCCTAGTATCTTAGTGCGACCAGTGCTTTTTACATATATTATTTTTGAAGATGTGAGCTGAGGAGTAGGTTAAAAGGGCATCCTTCCTCTTTCAGTCTTCCTGCAGTTCAGGGAAGTCGAGGTTCAGCTGCTTTTTTAGAGTAAAGCAACATGTGATCTAAGTACTTGATCAGATGTCATTAATGTCATCTCACAAATAAATATTGCTTGTATTTTATTTTTTGTGAGGGAACAGATTAATAAATTTAGAAATACTACAGTTTTTTTAAAAAAGAATTTTCTTACAGAATATACAAGTGAATCACAGTGAGTGCAGCTGATGGTGGGGAAGGGCGGAAGCTTTGGGTTAAAAGTACTAGTGACAAGCCTTCCTTCTACCCTAATGGTGCTGCTCATCCTTAATAATTTTGGAATCTTCTAATTCTGATGTGCTTCTTGCACGTTACCAAGCAACTAGTGACCCAATTGCTGTGCATGTGTCTCAAAGCACAAATTATCCCTCTGCATTGTTTTGTTTATAATATCTAAACAAGATGTCTTCCTCTACTCATTTTGCTTCATCCTGCCTCCTAAGCTCATTACCAAGAGATGATGTATCTGAAAGCTTTTCCCACTCATTTATTAGGCTCTGCGAGGTTTTTATAACATTAATTTGCCATAAGTGCGAATGGGGAAAAGAGATTTTTTAATTCAATATTTATGATTTGTTCCCGAATGCTGTTATTGCAGTACAAATATGGAGGTAACAGTCTGCATTATACATGATTATACTGCCATCGTGGTCCTGCAATTTTTTACACATGCAAGTAACATTCTATATGTGAATAGTCCTATGGAAGGGGTAATAAGTTACTCAGAGGTCAAGAGTAGGATCAAGATATATATTATGATTACATTCTATTTGTAAATATACTGTTTATTTTCAAATCAGGTATATGAATTTAAGTTTGATGAATTATTGAATGTTAAAACCTAAAATCTCCTATTCTGAATTGAATGTCATCTCCTTCCAGAATTTTGTGGGCACTGCATTGGCAGACTTTAACCCCGGATAACAGAAAAAATCCACTGATTCTCAGACTTTATGTTATACCAATTTTGTCATTTCCCCTAATGCAGTGCATTACTTACTATGCATTTCATCCGTACTGTTATATTCAGACACATCTCAGAAAAATCTCTTCATCCCCATGGCTGAAGTCATAGCTGTTTTCCTTATTTTACCTGACTTACAATACGGCAATGCTGTATTTTTTTTTTCCTGGTATTTTCCTACAGTAACATTCCTAATGGCTTGCTAGCATTAACAAATGTGATGCGCCGCACTTGGTGCAGTCAGGTGTGCATACACATACCCGGTGCGTGTGTGTGTGTGTATGCATACAGATACCAACACCCTTTGGCCAAATGTGCGCATGTATTTCTGCCTCAACAAAACACGGCTTGGCCGTGTCCACAACCAGAAGGCTGCAAGTCTTACTAACCCCCTTTGCCTTTTAGCTTGACGCAGCTTCTCCGCCAAGGCTCTTTGGGACTTTATCTCTTTAAATGTTTGCTTTTAGCGTCCGTGAATGAGAACCATGAAATGTACATGAAGGATTCTGTGTCCGCTGCAGAGGTTGGTACGGGCCAGTACGCCACGACAAAGGGCATCTCGCAGACCAACTTGATCACCACAGTGACGCCGGAGAAGAAGGCGGAAGAGGAGAAGGACGATGAGGAGGGCAAGAAGAAGAGGGCAGAGGAGGTCACCCCGGTCTCGGCCACACGCCACGACACAAAGGTAGAGTTCTGCAGGGGGGATATTAACCCGAGCCGCCTGCAGGGTGCTCAGAGCAGTGCCGGGCTGGCAAGCAGGGAGAAGATGCCAAGCTCAGTAAACAAAAGGAGCATATGCGTCTATACATGTGCCTTTAGTCAGATTTTTTTTTTTTGTAGTTACTGTACATGTCATTCGGCACTGTAAAAATCAGCTCCTGCCTTGGACTGCTTGTTGAAAAGCAAATGCATTTAAAAGTCTGTGCAGTGGATGCTTCTTTCTTTTTCTTTTTTTTTTCAAAACTCTTGAGGGAATACCCAAAAGCAGCCTGGAAGTGCACATTTAGTTCTTTGGGTCTTTAGATGTGTTTTGGCTTTAGTATATGGGCTTCCTGTTTTGTGTTTTTTGGCAGGGCAACAAAATATTTGTTTCCTTATATGTAGTTGTGTGCTTTAAACTATTGTATTTTTCTCATTTGCTTCTAATAGTGTTGTATTTCCCTGCATATATTCAATGAGCACTTTTTCCTATTAACTTTTGGGTTTAATATATTATTATATGCCTTTACTTCTGCCTTACAAAAGTATTTGCTTCTTTCTTTTGAAGCTTTGCTTTGAAGAAAACTGTTTTTATCACTGGCTCTCTATTCAGTTGTTCAATTTGATTTGTCAGTCGCTGCTTCCAATCCCTGCCCCATCACACCTGCACACATGTCAGACCATAGTCTGCTGTGAATTATATCTGCCGTGTCACTGAGATGGGACAAATCAAATAGAGGAACAGAGAAATTGATGGTGAAGATAGAATCAGAAATGACTGGGTGTAAAATGTCCAGTTTCTTTTACATTGAGGAGGGGAAGAAAAAAAAAAGCCTATGAAATGCTGAATCTAGGATATCATTCAAAAAGTGATAAGGTTGACCCTCTCGATTTATGAGAAAAAAACTTGGTGTTTACTTCTAAATCGACAAAACTGGTTATGAATGCATATCTTAGAACTTCTAACTAATGCCACAATTAAGAAAGTAGTTAAAGGTGCAAATCCTGAAATAAGAGCTGAAGTTGAAATACAGAAATTAAAAAAAATTACTGAAGATTGCACTGAAGAAAGATTTTTTTTTTAAGTAATAGACTATAGCTGTGACATTAAAAAAAAATCTAATATTTATCTGGAATCTTCTTGAAAGGAGAGTAGTAGTTTGTGCATAGAAGAATATTGACAAAAATAAATCTTCAGAAAATAACCATTAGAAACTAATTCTGTTCCAAAGGTTTATTGATTTAGGGTAGTGGAAAGGTTTAGCTGTATTTTAGAGATCCTGTGTTCCTTACTTTCGGCTAGAAGTAGTCAAAGATATTTTTAGAATATTGTGATGATACTTAAAGAGCAGAGATGAACAAGCGTTCCCTCTTAAAAGGAGCACTCTGCTTATATCACCTGTTAAGAACAGCTTCAGTTCTATGAGCGTTGTAAGATCTTAGCCCTGCTTCCACCGGGCCTGCTAGTTGTCTTGACGTTTATAATAAAGAGAACAGGATCTAGAGAAACGCAGAGCAATTTTGAAATCAAATTCTTCTTGTGGGGCATATAAACTTTATACATAGGTTTTCAGCTTTTCCACCCAGACATTTTTCATTTAATTTATCAATATGTATTTAGACAGCAGAAGTTATTCTAAAAGGAATGCTGCAAAAATGTCAAATGAGTGAATAGTCTATATTAGCAAAGAGGAAAGGTACTTCGTGCGTTTTTTGGGCTTTTACAATATAAAGAAAAGTTTTGTCTGTTGACACGCAGTGCTATGATGCCATTGACATTAAATTTCAGCTTTCATTAAGCCCAGAGAAAAGACCTTTATAGGAAGTTTGACCTAGTTTGGTTTTGATGTTAAACTATGTAATAGAGATTACCTGAACTGATGCATTTTCTTTAAAATACTACGCCTAGAAAAGAGAGAGAAGCAAAATAATAATGGGAGGGGAAGGAGCTCTTCTCTGTAAACATTTGGCATAAATCTCACTCGTACTGTTAATACACCTGAGAAAGATTAGACTTGGGAAGTAGCAATTGTGCAAATACGTCCAAAACAGAGGCCGCTTGTGGCCTGGATTCTGTTCTCGCCAGCTCCAAGCATGAGGGCAGGGGAAGGGCATTTCATATTTTCGTTAGGAAGACGAGTGGTGGAGTGGCCGTGCAGGTGGTTGTGGTTGGTCATGGAGACAGTGAGTCACTTTAGCCACGTCAGCCTAAGTTGACTTTGGCCAAAACACCCAAAGCCCAAAGGGTGTATGTTGTGACAGGTCTGGTGTCCTGGAGTAAATTGGTAGTGAGCGTTGTTGTTTTGCTTCTAAAACTTAGTGCTGCCTACTAGGAGCACATCATATTTACAGTAAATTAGTGGTGAGGGCCCCATCTTCCTGTTTGTCCCTTTTTTCCCTTGCTTAATCTTAAAGACCTGTTGAAGCCCTGCTAAATGCTATATTAAAGCAAATCCTGTTTGTTGATAATTGATCCTCTTTGCACTGTGGCAAAACTTACAGGAAAAAGTTTGGGATTTCCTTTTCACCTCTTCATTATGGATTCATTTCCAGTTACATTTTTCCTCTAAATTATGGCAAAAATTCATTTTGCAAAGACAATATCTGAGGAACTTGGCAGCCTGTGGCAGCAGGGCCAGTTCTGCTAGCCTGGTCATCAGGCCCCTTCCCTGTCCACAGCGAGGGCAGGTGATCTGCTCAGCCACATAAGCGCAGCCCCTGTCCCCCAGCGCACTGCCCAATGGTACCAGCGCCGGCGGGATTTTCCAGGGACAGGTCAGCCCGTGCCATGCGTAGGGATAGGGGCAGGGAGAGCAGCTGGTTGATTATTGAAGTGGAATGGTAGAGTAGGTGGGCACAATTTTTAGTGTTTTTAGAGTTTTAGGGCATAGTGTTCTGTTAAATAATGTAATGGAGGAATTAGGGTCCCCCCCAATTTAAAATCCTTGAGGTTTTCATTATTCCAGCTAAGGCTTTCCAAGGCCTAGGTGGCATCTGCCACTTGCTCTCTCTCCAAGAACTTCTCCTTGGTGTGTGTCGAGTGTGGGCATGAGGACTATGTCCCCTTGTTTCCTTCTTGTTGTCCATGCACTTTGTGCTGGAAAGCACCTTGCGATCTGCAACAAGCTTGACAGACAGTGGCAATGTGGCAGCCTCTGAATCTCCATCCAGGGCCACAAAGACTTTTATTCAGTCCATGCACTGCAGATGACTAGACAAATGTGGAACAAAGAAGTTGCCTTTTGTAAGCTGTAGCCGTTATTCACAAATACCTACAGTGTGCAGATGGGAGCGTGCAATGTTTAACTCGGCAGAAAATTATGGTGTAAAAATAATGTTTATGACTTTATATATTTTTATCACCACGGAAGAAAATTAACTAATTACAGTTTTCTTTTTGTCCTTTTGCTTCCGTGCCTTGTTTGCTGCTCTTCCTCTGTCACCAGCCATCTTTGCTTGGCACTGACTCATTCCCCTCGTCCCCGTCCTCCCAGTGTGGTGGTCCCCATGCATCTTCAGCCAAGCTGCGCCGGAGATGCAAGGAGAGCGCTCGGAAATCAGTAGGTCGTGACTCACCTAAAGAGAGTGCGCAAAGGCACGGTGAGACGGACCCGGACTCTGACCGAAAAGGGAGAGTGTGCTCTGCGGAGCAAGACGTGGCCTTTGGCTATAAGCAGACAGCCGGCAAAGGCGGAACATTGTTTTCCTTCTCCTTGCAACTTCCAGAGTCATTCCCTTCTCTCCTGGATGACGATGGCTACCTGTCTCTCCCTAACCTCTCCGAAACCAACCTCCTGCCTGCCAGCGTGCAGCATTACCTTCCCATCCGCTCCCCGTCCCTCGTGCCTTGCTTCCTCTTCATCTTTTTCTTTCTGCTCTCTGCCTCTTTCTCAGTGCCATATGCCCTCACTCTCTCCTTCCCTCTGGCTATGTGCCTCTGCTACCTGGAGCCCAAGGCGGCCTCCTTGAGTGCCTCACTTGCCAATGACCTGAGTGACAGTTCAGAGGAAGAGGTGTGTACCTCGGCATCGAACACACTCTTTTTCGTGTTCAGTGCTTCAGTCCTAACCAGTGTTAGAATGCTGCAATAGTGCTCCTACTTTCAGAGCCTCATTTCTGTCTGTGCTGATTTGTTAGATGGGATTTTGGGAGAGGGGCTTTATTTTTCTTCTCCTTATTTTTTTTTCTTTTTGTTTTTCCTCTCGTGTTGGGAGTGCAGCTCGGGGCCCAGGGTTAGGCACAACACTGTGTGTGAGTGGCTTGGTTTCAAACCGTGTCAGCTGGTACGGAGTGATCTGCACCAAGCGAATGGCCACGCAGCAGTTTGCAACTGTTGCATCTAACCCACCAAAATCTGTCTTTTTTTCCTAACAGGGTAGAAAATTTCAATTTCTTGAACCAGGGTTTCTTAGAACAGTGCTCTCAGTAGAGGGAATTAAGTGCAATTCACTCACAGTTATATATCCATGCTTACGTTTGTATATATATGTATATGCATTATATTTTTACATATATCTGGGCAATTATAAAGGACACTTTTACCAACTTCAGGATGTCCCAAATTCAGGTAGGGTCAGCATTTTGCAAGGAGCCCCACAAAAGGCTTTCTGAATCAGCAAACATGCATCTGGATTTTATGCCTTGATCCCAGCCCTTCTGCAGATTAAATTGGTTTTCCGTATTCAAATCTGCCATAGCAGTGAGAATATAGATTGGGACAGCTGTTCTGCAGCTGTTACAGGAGCACATGTGGCCTCACTGCCGTTTGCAGTGTTACCCTAGCGCTACCAAAACTAATGCCTTCAGTCACTAGCGTTAACCTGGATAGATAAACCAACTGCAGAGGCACAAAGACTCCATAGTGCTTACAAGAACTATGGATATAATAAAATATCTAGAAGAAGAAAAGACATTAAATAACAAAGTAAATGGTATCTCTGTTTTGCTTGTGTCTGATTACACCTTGTTGAGAGAATAAAATAATGAGTCCATCCTTTTTTTTTTCTTTTTTCTTCATTTTCAAATGCATAGATACCACTTTGTATATAAAAATACTAGATTACTACAGACTTGATGGCCATTCGTAATAAGCTGTATTTGCCATTTGTCCATGCTGTTCCAATAGTTGTCTTAAGTAAATATCTTGTGCATCTAAACTGTGAAATCTGCCCCTGAAGTTTTTGTGAGATTTGGTGCTAGATTTCATTTCCTTTTTATGGAATGCCAGGAGTTGCATCAGTTTAATCTTGTAAGAACATTGCCTTCTGATGCTTTTGGATGTTTAATGCTTAATAAATAAATAATATTTAAGATGATTTCTGCTACAAGGCATCAGAAATTTTACTGTCGCTTTTCATGTCCTCATTTCGAGATAGCATTTACGTCTCAATTTACATTAGCTCTGCATTTGGCTTAATCTAACCACAATAACAGTATTAATGCAGTGCCAGCTCCAGAGGCAACAGAGAGACAGTATTTATGTAATGCATTTGTCTGTTCTCCTCTCAGAAGCAAAACGCTGCTTTTTGTAGTAAAGTTAACAAGTATTGACCATGAAAATACATAAAATAGGCTTTTTTAGTGTAGCTTTCACAATGGTGATTACTAAGGCAAGTGCCTCCTGGCAGACAACACAGACTTGTGCCTAATCCGGGGGGTATTTCTTGTTCAAAATATTGCATGAAAAAGAAAAGTTAATATGTTTTGAACTTGGGCATGTCTGCATTACGCTGGCAAAACAAATCACAGCAGTTACGATCTCAAGTTAGAGGACACGCAGCCCAAGCTGCCCTCTCGGGGGACAGCGAGACCCCGGCCTGCCCGTGCGCGCACGGCTGCGGCTCGTCTCCCACTCGAGCCACCTTTCCCGCCCTGCACTCTTCAGGACGCCCGCCTTGCCGAGCCTCCTAATGCTCCACCGCCTGCTCCGCAGGAACCGCAGATCTTTATTTGACGAGTAGCTCCGTAGCACTGACTCGTACTCCCTGGCTGGTGGCCAGCTTGCTGGCGGACATGTACATCATTATGATGAACTAAACTGAGTTTTGTACCTCACTTAGGAGCTCTTTGCTGGTATGGGGAAAGCAACAGAACCTCCTTTTTTCCTTTCTTTCCCCTCCAAGTGTGCCTCCAGCCCACAGGCGCGGGCACACAGTGTGATGCAGAGGACACGTGTAAGAGCGACAGCTGGTGTCCCCAGCCAGTCCCATACGTCGTGGTGAGATCCGTTCTCCCTTAAACAGGGCGTCTGGAGGCAGGCTGTGCAGAGCCAGAATGTGTCCCTTTGTATTTCCTTAGCTCCTCTGTTTGTACTTTACTAGCTAAGATTCCTATGGCCTTTTTGCTAGTGTTCCCAACTTCAGCTTCTTAAAAGAGTAGTCTACTCCAAGCTCAAGTGTTAACAGTGCCTTAACTACCCTTTAATTCTTCTTAAACACATAGATTCATTAATTCCTCTTTTCTTTGGTAAGACAGAGAAAATACAGTTTTTTTTCTAGTATCGCCATACCTTTACAAATTACTGTGTTTACAATACCATGAAGATGTGAGATTCTTTGCTAGTAAACAATTTTCAGAGAAGGATTTTGTGACACTGCAATGAAAGCAGTCTGACTTGCCATGTAGGCTATTTTGGAGGTACAGCTTCATACAAAAATAAAAGTGGTCTGTCCAGTCAGTGGTTATTGCTTGGAAAATTGTATATACCTTGCATTCATGCACTTACACAATAGTTCAAAATGCCTGCTTATTCTTCAGTCTGTCATACAAGTAATGTGTATTATTAAAGGAAGAATGATAGAGAAGAAAGCAATGAAAAGATACCAAAAAAACCTTTTTATGAAACGTTGCAGTTGTCAGAAAATTACAGATGATGGGAAATTCAAAGTTAAGACTGATACTCCATCCATGCCTTGCAGCATGTTGCCTTTTTCTCTTGCTTTGTACTGATGTGATTTGAGGATGAGATGTATTGTCCTAGCTTTAAATTACCTACCTGTGTTACTCTAGATTATCTAAGGACTGCAGGAAATCACTTATCAAAAAAGAGCTTTCACTGTTGTTAAAATAAGCTGTATCTCCCAATCTGGGGCACTACAGAATGTTTTCTTCACTTAATATATTTTAATAACATCAAAACAAAAAATCAAAAAAACCAACTTGAGTTGTCTTCTAGCCCTGTAGTAACCTATACTTGAGTCTATTCAATCTTAACTCTTGTGTTCTGCATTAAAAATATTCCTAATGATGTAGATGGATCTACCAGAGCAAAGTAGAGGTAGATTAGCCTGTGCAATGCTGTGCTTTGTTTCATTTCTATTACTTGTACCTAGTAAGTGTTGTGAGGGGGAGGGAGTTCCTTTATTTTTCTCCTGCTTTTATCCATGTTTATAATTGGAATGAGAAGTATTTTGATTCTTGCAATGACAGTTTTGCTTCATTTAAATATCAGCAACAATATCAGCTGCTCTCATTGGAACTAAGTGGGGTCTGAGCCTTACCATTTCTCTATAGACAGAACATAGGTGGCCGGGTGTACGGTTGTTTGAACTCCTTGGTAATGCAGACAGTCTCATAGTGCACAAATGGGGACACAAAAACAACTTTTGTACAAATGAGGGGCTGAAAGTCAGGTGTCTGTTAAAGTAGCCTTTTTTTTTAATTATTATTTTTTCCCCCCTCCAGAAAAAAAAAATCAAACACCACATTAATGTCTATTGGCCAGAACAACAAAAAAAAAAGATAATATTCTTTACAAAAAAAAAAAAAGAAAGAGAAGTTTATTAGAAAAAAAAAATAGCAGGGTTTTCCTACATTTTTTTGGAAGCCACCTGTCTTTCTTAAGAAAAAAAAAAAACTCCTGATCAAATAACGCTTTCCCAGTGATGTTTTCTTTGGCTTATAAAGCCATTGCAGTAATGCTGCGTACTGTGTACAGTACGCCTGGAGTCTTCCTCTGAGTCTGTTCTGTTTACTAATACGGCCTTTTTGTTTTGCTGCTTTAACTCATGCGTGGTTTGAAAAGCAGTGCTAAGGCAGCTCGCAGGGACGTAGCCTTAGCAGCCGCCGCCGTGGCCCGCGTGCACTCATGAGATGGGTTTATTCTTTATTCCTGCCTGCCCGCCGGGACCTGCTTGCGTGGGTAACAAACTAGACTGACAGTGAGCAGACGGATACCGCGGCCGACGGTGAGACCACTGCCACCGAGGTTGGTACAGGCGCCCGCCCGGCCTTGGCGGCGGGTCGCGCGCTCAGCTCCGTCTCTTCGTGACCCTCTGCCTTCGTGCTAAAGCTGCATGTTTTTAATGCGCCGCTTGCGGGCCGGGATCCCGCTCCACGTGCATGCGCGGGGGCGCGTTGGCGCTCGCCGGGATGAGCTGCGTGCTGGACGTTCACCTTGGATCCGTGTTTCTTGCGTCCTTCCTGGGTGGCTGCTAAGCTTGTAGCGAGGAGGATGGGAGCTCTGGCCCCCCAGACAAATTTTCGCTAAAGAAGTATTTCCAGAGTATAGACAGCTGTGGTTTTGCTTTGAACATAATTTCACCTGTCATCTTCATAAATGCATGTGTTGTCCAACAGTAGCTGGGTACTGTCTTCAGAGGAGGAACATAAAAAAACTGTGATTCCCTTTGCACCAAAACTGCAACGTGGTCTGTAGGCTAAACGAGCAAATCCGACCCTGTGCGACTTGAATGAAGCAGATAAATATATAATGTTTTCATAAATAACATGGGTGCAGCTGCAAACATGAGCCAAATCTGGTCCAACAGGTGGTAGAAGACACAGTCTTACTACAAACGCTACCATAATCTTTCAGTATCATCTCATTAAAGCTTCAAATAGGTAAAAATATCGTTAGAAAGGAATCCTCTGTGTGATGTGCTGGAACTGTTCATCCTAAGCTTTAAGCAGAATAGGCTTGAACTAAGTTGTAAAACAGTCAGCAGATGAAAGCACCACCCATGGAACATTTGATTAATTAAGACTACATGAAAAATCAACAATAAAATAGCTGCATGAGCATGCACAGAAGCCAAAGGGAGCAACAGCACCATGTCAGTTGAGACTATTCTAGAGTACAAAATGCTTTGAGATTCCTCTTGCACTCTGTTACTTCAGACTTTGATGTATAGGTAAAGTCGTGTGTTATCCTAAAACTGTGACATTTAAAATGTTCAGTTTATTAAGCAAAAATGCATATCTGCCATCTTTATTTTAGAAGAGAAGATTGTGGGAATCTCGTTTCCTGTTATGGAGCCCTGATTTTCAGAAAGTGTGGCACACTTGCCACCTGACAATTAAACCACCACAAAATGGGCTTCTTGTTGTTGCTGTTGAAAATCTGAGCTCAAGCGAACGTGCTGTATGCAGTTCCAGAAGGCCGACCCTGCAGATAGATCCTGCAAGACAGACTAAATATGAAATTCATTTATATAAATACTCAAAGGGACAGAGGTTAAGGAAAGATCATTTTAAGCAAATAAAATATGTATTGTACCATAGCAAGTGCTGCACATTGTTTACACTTGCTGCATATATACTTGAGACTCTGCCTGTGGGCCCAGCAGATTCCATATGTTAAAACTTTGGGCTCATGGATGTCTAACAAATTTGCTCTTTCCATTCGGTGTGAAACCAATGATCATTTGAGCAGAAGGGTACAACTGCTGCTTCTCAAATAGGTGAAGGATCTATGAAAGCTGGATGCACTAGTGGCTTATATAGAAGGAAAATATTTAATACTACTTGGTTCAAAATTTAGAAACAGCAAAGAGGAGGCTTCATGGTTTTGAAGCAGGAAAACTGTGCAAAGCTAATTAATGTGTCAACTCATTCCCCTATGCCCTAAATATAGAGAAAGTATGTTCTTAATGTAGTGTGTTTCACTGACCAATTTTTGTAAGCCTTCCATAATATGAATAAGGCGTTTTTCTTTCCTGAATCTTTCTTATGCTGGCAGTCGGATCAAGAGGAAGATGGAGACCTAAAGGCACAGGTACAGAAAAGAAAGTCCAGATGTTACTAAACAGGCTATGCTGGAGGTGTACATATTTCTCAGCATGTTACTGTCATTTCTCTGTGAAGAAATGTGTAGAAACAGCATTTTTATCCTTTCAATATTGTGTCCCTTACCTTTCCCTTTCTTTTTCACTTCTTTCAGAATAGTCTGATTAAACGAATACAGGGTGAAAATGTGTATGTCAAACATAGTAATCTTATGTTAGAGGTTGGTATTGGTATATACCAGTGCATGTGCATACCTGTGTGTTAGTTTTAGTGGTAAACCTGTGAATCTGCACTATGATGCATGTACCGCGTATTCCCACCTGCTAATAAATTAAGTAGATATTTTTTCTCAGACTATGGTGACTCCTCTACCTAGTTCTTTAAACATATATAGCTATAAGCGTGCACGTATGTGTGTGTGCATCCACGCGCATATGTGTGTTTGTTTGAAGCCTCTTTATCTGCTGTAAGTTATAGAGATACAGATAAACTCTTAAGAGTATTTTTATACTCACTTGTATGAGATATGCTATGCTGTTACCTTTCAAAATATCACATTTTCACAGAGTGTTGTGTTAGTGTTGTGCTCCCTGGTTCCTTAAGATGTTATTTTCTTCCTTCCTAACAAACTTATGTGTTTTGCCTCTAAAATTTGGATGGCTTAAAATGTTTAACAAATTGCTGCATTTTCCTTTGTAATTATCTAGGACCTAGACAAAACCCAAGAAGATTTGATGAAACATCAGACCAATATAAGTGAGCTGAAACGAACCTTCTTGGAAACCTCCACAGAAACGTCTGTGTCCAATGAGTGGGAGAAGAGGCTTTCCACATCTCCGGTTCGGCTTGCAGCAAGGCAAGAGGATGCTCCTATGATCGAACCGCTAGTGCCTGAAGAGGTCAGTACGATCCAAAGAGTTTTTATTTGTGTATGCATTTTGACTTACAGTAACTTCCCATACTCCCATCAGAGTGAGCAGGTATTCCCATTTCTCAGGACTCAGGCTTTTGCCAGCAGTTTGCAGCCAACAGTGCGCTCAGGGAAGAGCAGTCGTTTTAGTGGTAGTGCAGGCTTCAGTGGCAGCGGCGCGGCAGAACTGGGTCTCTGAAGAGTGCAGGGGTCTCATTGCAGAGGGCTTGGGTGAGCTCGGGGAAATGCAGCCACCCGTGAAAGAAAACGTGAAAGTGACTGAGGGAAAATCTAAATGATGGTGGCTGTGGTTGGGAGCAGTGGCACAGCAGGGCAGATGGGGTACAGGGCCAGGCTTGACAGGAAAACACAGAGCAAAGGGTAGAGTCGTGCAGGGTTTTGAAGATGGTGAAGAAATTATGATGATAATTAGAGTTACTTGGACAATTCTGTAAGGGAATAACAGTTGCTGTAGTCTGCTGGATAACTTTTCATTGAAGATCCAACTCTGGTCAATATTAAGTGTGTGCATTTTTATGCAAAGTGTATACATGAAAAAGTCTTTCTCCCTGTGTATTCGCAAATGAAAACCTCTCAATCAAAATGCTTTTCCTTGCTTAGTTTGTGTGAAAGTAATGAGATACAGAGCTCGGATTGTAAAATTAATGTTGTCTTACCATAAATAGATGTTTGGAAAAAGTGGAGCATCTCTTGGTTAAAATTCAGTAGGTTGAAATCTGCATGTGCTCTGCATGAAGTTGAATTGTTTCATTCTGATGTGGATGTCATGTTTAATCCTCGCAGGAACCATGTTTATGGTTACCACTTGGTTTTGGCATAGTCACAAAAGTTAGTTCTGCCATCCTCGTGATAATGTAATATTGTGAAGAATACATCAATGATTGAATAAAATTCAGATGAGAGGTCAGCTTTTCCACCAAGGCTTTGAAGACCCTCAGCTCTCCGGGGAAGGAAAATCCCTGGTGGCAGGCAGATACTGGCATCTGACATTCATTAGAATGGCCATCAGGTTGTATTAAAATAGCTAAAGAGCAAGCTCAGTGCTCCAAGCTTACTTTTTGGAGAGAGGGCTAAGGAGTCCTAATGTTGCTCCTGGTGTCCTGTTCACAAATCACAATGAGTCCTACAACCATGTTAATTTGGTTGAAAATAGGAATCTTCTTTCTCAAAAGTAAAATTCTAAGCACAAAAAACAGGGTGGATTTAATGATTAAAGATGGAAAGAACTGTTGAAAATGACTCAATAGCTGACATTGAAACAGAGGTGTGCAAGTGAAGCAGCCTGATAAGTCTCCCGGGCTCATTTCCTTTCTTTATTGCATTATATTATGTACATATATTTATATAATTAATATAAATTATATAGTTATATAATGACATTATATTATGTACAAATATAATAAAAAGCTTTTTATTAAAATGGACACCAGTATCAAAGCATTGCATAGAATTATGTAGGCTCTAGCCTGGAGAAATGCTTGGTACAAGAGATACCCTTACTTGGTATCTTATCTTTTTGGAAGAAAGGAACAGATGCAAAGCAATGTCCAGTTACTCAATCTTATAGTCCTGGTAAATTGGGCTGTCCCACAAAACCTCACCCAAATAAAGGTGTTTCGGTGAAAAATCTAAGTAGATATGAAATATCATTGCCTAACTGAGGTTAATGAGCCTCACTCTGGATTTAAGGGACCTTCACTATAGGTAACATCCAAGCATCCTTTTTGTCTCTGCAGAGCAGGATGGTTGCTGTTTGAGTGAGAAGTTTTGTCAGGAAAACCTTAAGCTGTGCATAGGTCAAAATCAACATCTGCTGAGAAATTCAGAAGCAGCCAGGATAGTCAGCACTGAGAACTAGATTATGCAATAGCTTAATCAACTAAAAAAAATACAAACTTAATTTAGAATTCCCCCTTTAGAAAAAGGATTCAGTGCTGCTACACATGGAACTTCTATACAATGAAACAAGACCAGAGGAGAAAAATAAACCTTTTCAAACAGAGGAGAAAAATACACCATTTCAAACTGTGTACTTTCAGCATTTGACACTTGTTTGTGTTTAGTCACCTTGACCTTAACCCTGGAGAAATAATTTGTTTTTATTTAGTTATGCAAAATAGGTGCAGAACATAAAAGTTATCATATTAAGAAACTCATTAATATTGTTTACTCCGATCTGGATTGATTAAACCACCCACTTTAGTTTATATATATAGATATATATAAATAAGCATAAATATATACATATATGTGCTCATTTTTTATGAGCATGTGTATATATGCTTATCTCACTGCAGTCCGTTAGGTGAGGTCGTTTCAGGATTTCTCTATCTAGTTTTTAGATGTTCTGTATGTTCTTCAAATGCAATTTCCCTTGAATATATGTGTTTTAAATACTGCCCTATTTAAATGGGGTATTTAGGGCACTTCATTGTGCTAGCTATAGTCCTTACATAGCAATAGCCACTGCCAACTCAGAAGCTGTGAGAGCAGCGAAGAATATCTATGCCTGACAAATACCTACAGTATCAGTCTCAAAAGGCAAATCTGAGGGGACTGTCCTAAATTCCCACTACCAACATTTTAACTTTCCCCCTTGGCCAAATCACAGAGATATTTTCGCTTTTCCTATAACATTATGGAGGCACAAATGGCATAAAGATGAGTAGGATTTCAGTGTCTTGTTAGAGAGGATAATACAGCAATATTTAGCTTGTTGCATGTGAAAAAGACTCTGAGACCTGGGTTTCCAACGATAAGCCTTGTACCCATAAGGAGAAAGGGAGACCTGAAGTTCTTTCAGAGTAGGTCTTCTGTCTGCCTCAACACGGAAGGTTGCAAAGCCTCAGAAAGCTAAGTCCTAGATAAGGCTGTGTGAGCTGCTTTAGACTTTTAATGGAAGACATAAAAGTTGGTGCTGGAAATAGTGAAATGAATAATCTGAGATGAAATAGGCATGTTGCATTCACACCCAAATGTTATTAAGTTTACTAATTTTCCTATTACCCAAATTTTATGCTCACAATTGCTTTGCATTCATATGAATGGTGTGAACAGAGACACACTGATTTTCTTGGAAACCTCTTTGCTGTCAAATTATTCTGTTTAATTCTGTTTCCTAATTGACCGTGCTATTAGAGATATATTGACGAGGCTTTTGTATAGTGTACTATATGCCCTTCATGTACTAAAACCATTTATTCCCCTGATACTTTCTCATTCATTAGACCAAAGAAGAAAGAGAAAAATCAGAAAAACTCATATTTTTGCAGAAGGGAGGTACTACAGTCCTTGAATTGCAGGTAAAAACAAATGATATTTTCTTGAAACACAGTCAGATAAGCTACCAAGGATTTTTTTTTTTTGTCTTTTTTCATTTCAAAGACACCTTTATTTTATTTTGTAATTTCCAAAGGCAGGTATAATCTGGGGGCAGAATTGTGAGGATTGAGTACCCACCACAGCTTATGGCTACCTAATATTGATTGATTTCTCTACAAGTTACAAATCCACTTGCACAGTACTGTTTGGGGGTGCTGTTTGCAGTTGTGCATGCATTACTATCACAAGTCTCACTGAGAATGTTAGGATGAATGGGGCACTTCTGTCATTAGAATGAATTTCCCTTACACTGTCGAGTGATTTCAGATTTTACTGAGTGATGGTGAACTTTGTATTCTTATTGGTCTTTCTATTAGCCAAGTGTGATAGAGAAGAAGCTGCAGGAAGGAGAATCTGCTGGCACTTTGGTTACTTCTCATCAAATCATTATCCAGAAAACTATACCATCATCCGTAGAGGTTGTTTTTAATTCATTTGATTTTATACTACCACATTTGCTTAGTTAAATACAGAAGTTATGGTCTTATGGTCAAATACACTGGATGCTGATTGCATATTCAAAGCAAATCACATAGCATATTTGCATATGGAGAAATAAAGACATCACATTATCAGACAGTGTCTTAATAGTCTGCATTTACTGTGTTGTACTATTAAATAATGCTGAAGGGAATTACAAGGAAATTCAGCACAGACTACTGGTACGTGCAAATGCCTAGTGTTCTAAAACCTAAAAATAAGAGCATATTTGTGACATCTGAGAAACAATTGAATGGGCTTATTTGGCCTATTTTTGGCCTATCTTGGATTCATTTTCAATTATCAACGCTGTTACAATAGAAGATTTTAAACCTCAGGACAATTCCAACAATTATTTAAATATACATTAAAAGTGATACTGTGCTACAAATTGCTATAGAAATAGTATGACAAAAGGTTATTTTTCGGTTTTGTGTCCCCATTATATGGGCCTCTAAGGGGAGGGAATCTACAGAGGAATAAGACTTTGCCTGAGGTGAGGCTGTTTGCTTGATGGCTGCTCTAAGAGGTAGAGTAGTAAAAGTTACTACGTGCTTTCAAAGGAGGCAGCATTGATTTCTTGAAAGACTTCGTGTTTTAGTGTTCCTGAAATGTAGCTAAATCTTCAGCTATGCTAATTTAGCTTTTATATCTCAAATATAGGGCACTGAGGATTGGGTTGTTATAGACAAAGTACCCTCTGAGGTAGTTGATGGTGAATCGCAAAAAAAAGTGGCATACAAAGTAGTGACTGTGAGCAGTAAAGCTGGCCTTCTGCCTGAGATATTGCAATCCAGTGCCCTTCTGATGCAAAGCTTTGAGGACTTGGAGAGTGATACTCAATCCAAAGAGGAGAATAAGCAGAAAATGTACACTCTAGGAAAATCCTATGATACTCTTTCCGGGAAAATTGTAACCATGACAAGTAAAGTTAAAGAGGGAGAGAAACCAGTACAGCCTTCACCAGAAGCTCTGGAGAAAATGGAAGGGGAAGCGCGAGAATCTGTGAAAGTCATTCCCATAGTGGCCGAGTACGAGATCCTCGAACCGATCACTGATGAGAAAGCCAAGAGGGGAACGGATGTGCAGATCACCAAAAGGAAGCTGTCCGACTCCTTAACACCTATAAAGGAAGCAGTATCGCAGCTGCAAAGTCCCGAAGACGAGAGTTTGAAGAAAGCGCTGAAGATGGAGCAGGATCTGCAGCTCCGCGGTACACTGGGAAGTCTGCAGTTTGGCAAAGCAGAAGGACGCCTTGACAGTGAAGCTCTAAAAACAGGGGCAGTTGTGCGGAGAGATAAGAGCCTGTCCGAGTGGAGATATTCCAGAGAACGGCCATATACTATTGCTACTGCTCACTATATTACTGAATCGTCTGCATCAAAAGTAGTGGTAACGAGTGGCTTTGACTTCATGCCACGGTTTAAAGATTAAAGCATGACTTCTTTTAGGCAATACCCTCACGCCACCCTGCCTTTCAGTTCTCTTGCTGCCTGGCTTTATCTTGACAGCGGCCAACCTAGCTTATTTTTGTTCTTCATAATTTAAATCCGTACCACAGTCTAAAGCAGACATAAGGCTTTCAGCCTTTCTGATTCATTTAAAGACTCATGTTACTGAAATGTAGTATTGCGCTATGGCTCGTTAATAACAAGGGAAAGAAAAGTTTGCTTGAAGCAGCAAAATGCAAGTGCTAACAACTATGCTATGTAATTACTGCTTATTGTAGCTGTTATGAATTTTTTTCTAATTTGTTTTCCCATTCTTTTCCTGTTTTCAACTTCTCTGTGCCTCTGCAACCTTCTCTCCCTTTCCTCTGACCCTGCCTCCAGTTTTGTCGATTAATATAACTGTGCCTGCAGCTCTGCCTTTCCTCTCTGTATGACTCTCCATTTCTTTGTCTATTTAGACTAAGCAGTCCAGCGGTGAGAAAACCTTGGATGGGTCAGATATCTTCAGTTTAATAGAGTCCGCCAGAAAACCAACTGAGTTCATAGGAGGGGTTACTTCTTCTTCACATAGCTGGGCTCAGGTGTCTGTTTGCTTCCATCCACGAATGCTATCAGTGCACACTGATGACTTATATTTTTCTTTTGTTCCCTGTCTTTATGCATAACTGTGGACCTGTATAACTTAGCATGACACATATATACTTTGTGTGCCTTTTCTTTTGTTACAATAGATTCTGCGCTAAGAGTTAAAAAAGCAAGTTTTATCTCATTCCATTTTATTTTGATCATTATACAGGGTGTTGTATTTTGCCTGCAGATGACTAGCACAGTAATACCAATGAGAAAACCAGTGTGGCGTTTCTCTTTACGTCTAAAAATTGTAATGCTTGCTTTGTTTTTCCTTTCTACTATTCCAATAATGTCCTTCCAGTGGAAATCCATACAGCATGAGAGAAATAAATCGGCAAAGTTTAACACCCTGTTTTTAATTTCATTTGCAGTTCGTTAAGATGAGGAACTGGGGTCAGCAGGGATGTGTACTCCTGAGATTGAGATATTTTTTTCTCTCTCTCCAGAGAACAGAGACCAAGACATCTCAGGAGATCAGCTCCAGTGACATGAAACCAGCAGCTCAGCCACAGCAGGAGACGGTGAAGAAGGTGGTTCAGGAGACTGTCGTGGTGGAGGAGAGACACGGGCTGAGTGGGGATCCCGCCAAAGGGGCCGGGTCGGTGCCAGATGCTCCGGCTGCAGCTGCCATTGGGAAGGGGAAGGAGGGCTCGGCTGTGCCTGACCGGGCTAAGGAGGAGAAAAGGGAGGAGGCCGAGAAGGCCCTCGCCAAGCAGGAGGGTGTCGCTGCTGCAGCTTCTCGCGAGCAGGACGAGGAGCATCGTACAACAGTCCACGTTTCAGAGACTGTGGAAAAAAAATCCCATTTTGAGGTAATTTGCTAATACATCAGTTATTTCTGCACCATACTGTAGACGCAGGCAACTTGCCGCTCTCAGGGAAAGTCAGATAAAGTGTGCAAAAGTTGCATGAATGTGTCTTTATAGGACACAGGGGTCCTATAGGACATATAGGACACAGGGGTTTGTTTCCCCTCTTCTTNAGGGTGTCGCTGCTGCAGCTTCTCGCGAGCAGGACGAGGAGCATCGTACAACAGTCCACGTTTCAGAGACTGTGGAAAAAAAATCCCATTTTGAGGTAATTTGCTAATACATCAGTTATTTCTGCACCATACTGTAGACGCAGGCAACTTGCCGCTTTCATGGAAAGTCAGATAAAGTGTGCAAAAGTTGCATGAATATGTCTTTATAGGAGGCAGTTTGTTTCGCCTCTTCTTCCTCCTTGCATGGCACCTTCAAGACTTTCTGCTGGTTTCCATTATTGGCAATACACCACGTACATTTTGCTTTAAAAGGGATTTTTATGCCACACATAGTTGGGAGACATTTTATGTGACAGAGAACATGAATTTATCTGTCATTTTCTTTCCAAAAGTTCATCAAGATTTGCAAAATTTTGTGGTCAACAAGTTCAGAAAATGTCTTATTCTTCAAAACCTGGTACAATTGGAAATATTTTTACTGTTTTAAACAATCTGGGATTCTTCTTTTAGCCCACTAGCAGAACGTCAAAAATTATTTTGCACAGAGGTTAAAAGATTGAGAGTGTTCTTGTTCCTTTTTTCGAGCACTGAAGGCAAGAGAGATTAAGCCTAGAGAGGAATTCCTTCTCTTCTCATTTTAAGAAAATATGTAATGTTGAGATATTTTCTAAAGTTTGTTTTTGTGCAATACAAGATAGTTTAAAAACAGTCAGCAGTGTATATACACGTGTACGTGCCATTACAATGAAGAGATTTTTTTTTCCTAAAATGTAGTGAACTTTTTATTTGTACTCTTTCTGCTTGAGAAAAAAATCTCTAAGAAACTAAAAAGCTTTGTTAAATGTTTGGTTTTGTTTATCTGTTTGTTTGTTTTTTCCATTCACACAGTCACCAGTTGTGAAGACCGAGACTATCAGTTTTAGCAGTGTTTCTAGTGGTGGGGAAAACCTTGAAATTTCGACCAAGGAAGTGCCAGTAGTCCATACAGAAACAAAAACCATTACGTATGAGTCATCACAGGTAAGAAATTCTGTAATGCTCAAGATCTAATTTAACATGGCATTAAGAAACCCATGTTTCTTAACTGATGCTTAGGTGTATACTTTAGTGTAAACTGTTCTAAGAGGTTCAAGTATTAAATATGAGCATGAAGAGGAGATGTACATAAGTATAGCTTATATGAAGGTAACATCCTCGTGTTGAGAACATTGGTGTAAATACATATTCCAAAAGTCTAAACTTCCCATCTATTCTTCAAAAACAAAGAATGGAGTCTTACTATGACACATGATCACTCTAAAAGCAATTATTTTCTTATCATTATGCGTTCCCTTTATAAAAAAATGTACAAATAGAGTTCAGCCAATCCAGTTATTGTCTCAAAATGCTCAGGAGCTTGTTTATGATTAATGTTCTTCTGTTTTGGTTCTCTAGGTGGACTGTGGTGCTGACTCAGAACCAGGTGTATTGATGAGTGCACAAACTATCACATCTGAAACTACCAGCACTACAACCACTACACATATCACCAAAGTGAGTCCGCAGAAAATAGGCACCATTTTTAACAAGGATGTGTGCTTTCAGAACTTTAATTGTATTATTTATTTTAAAACCTGAGAATGCTTATATTCTCTGGAAAACATGCAGTCTATTTTGGGTGCCTCTCTTTGTTCATCTGTCTTTGGGTATACCATCTTCATTAACATAGTATGCAAGGACTTGACAGCAATGCTGAAAGCCATAAATCCTTAGGCACAAAATATTGGTGTGCACAGACTCTTGAGTTAACTACATTGCCATCAGGTGGCACCTGGGAAGGAGTAATATGCCTGAGTGTGAAGTCATGTTGACTGTACTACACTGCTTTTGGCTCCTCAGGTATTACCTCTGCAGAATGATGAAATTATCAACTAAATGGATGTGACATAGTCATAACAGGATGTTCGGTTAGCTCAGATACTGCTGTTGCATTGCTGTGTTGCTCTATCCTAAGCAACTTGCCCACAGTCAGATGAAAAACTTATGGCAGAGGAGACAAGTGGTTTTGGCTCTTTCAAATTCCAGGATAGCATCTAAATAAGTTTTTTCCTTCCTCCTTAAGCACAAATCCTGTTAGTATAGTGACAGCTCTCCTGCCAGTATTCACTGAGGAGCATCTGTCTGGAATGAAGTTTTCCTTTGATAAATGTTCCATATAAAGCCCACACAGCAGTGTATGTCCTTCTGAAGCCTGTGGTAGGACGTAACTGGGTCTTAATACAAATCATCTGTGTGGATGTTTGTCCATTCTTTCCTTTATAGGATGAATTTTACCGTTAATGCTGTCAGTTTTAACCCATCATGTACAAGCATCTCTTCTGATACATGTGCAGGTTTATGAGAATCATAAAATAGTCTAGGTCAGAAAGAACCTCTACAGGTCCTCTAATCCAATTCCCATTCACAACAAACCACCTTCAGAGCTGCCTCTGATGGGTGTTTGTGGTTGCTGCTCCTGCACGCTCCATTTGAGATGGCAGCAATGGAGATTGTCTTCTCCACTAGGTTTGGGTTTCTGAGCTGACCACTCTCTGCTTGGGTAGTGGCACATTTTGAGGTAAGTTATTGACATGTATTTGTCCTTCTCATTTAGACTGTGAAAGGAGGCATCTCAGAGACAAGAATTGAAAAACGGATAGTCATCACAGGAGATGCAGATATTGATCATGATCAGGTAAAATCTGCAAGCTGCTAAAGGCTACCCTGAAGACTTTTCCAAAGAGAACATTTCAAAACGTTGCCTTAAGCAATATTCTTCATACTGGCATGCCTTTAGTTAAATTGGATTGGTATTTAAATCAGTGATGGTATATTTTATATTTTAGTCATTTTCCTCATTTGTAAATTGTGTAATATCTCATGAATCTTTCCACCTTGCTACTGATCATGCATGTTCCACCTCCTTTTTGTTTTTGCCCTTTTGTGGTTTCCTTGGGATAGGCGCTGGCTCAGGCAATTAAAGAAGCCAAAGAGCAGCACCCTGACATGTCAGTGACCAAAGTAGTGGTACATAAAGAAACAGAAATCACACCAGAAGATGGGGAGGATTGACCACAGGTAAGAGGACTAGATGATTTTCTTAGGCATTTATTGAGCTGGCATGTTGCAAAGGTCATTTTCCTACCATAATTCACCTCTAACTCTTTACTTTCTCTCACTGGCATTTCCAACTTACATTTGTGCTGGATATGAATCCTATTATTTAATGATGCCAGTTGGAGAAATGGAAACTACTCATCTGCTTTTGTTGGCTCTCTGGAAATTCCTCATTGTCCATGCTTTGTTACCGTCTAATTTCTAGTCCCGAAGTCAAAAAAAATCTCGTCTGCTTCTATGTCATTTAAGAACAAAAGTACTTTGTTCTTAAAGGTGTGCATTTTGTTTTAAAATGCCAAAGGAAATACCCGCAGTTGCTTTTTAAATGTTCAGTGCAGATATGTTACAAGCTAAGCTTTAATTCCCAACTTGCAGAGATACGGTCCAATTTGCTTTTGACTTCTGTTTTAAAGCAAGTGAATTGATATGTTAGTATTTGGATGTCTTGGCTTTCTTGTCTTTTAACGGACATTTTATGTTGTAAAGCAGCATTGTTTATCAGGATGAGATGATAATGCAGCTTGTGTCGAGCTTTCTTGTGTGGAGTTTTTTTCCAGTAAAGGCATGCTTCCCAACTGTGGTTGGCTAAACAGACATCTTAATATTATGATATTCCATGTGCAGAAACATGTCATGCATACTAACCTGCTATGCAAAAGCTGTTAATGCCAGCACCGTTGCACAGATTGCTTTGAATGCTGTATGCAGAAGGAAGAAAAAAAGCTGCTTGTCTAATTTGTTTAAATCTATAGCAGCATTTTATTCTTAAAAAAAAAAATGTATTCCCTAGCATTTGGTGTAAGTAAGAGAGTATGATGCACCGCACCTTTTGAAACTATTTTACTCTCCTGCTTTTGGATATAGAGACCTAAAGAAAACTGAATTTCAGTATCTCTTATTTATTTTGGAAGATGGAACCAATCACTGAGGAGTGAGTAGCTATGATTCTTCTGGTATTCTGCTAATTATTTCAGAGACAATGTAATGTGGCTTGGTTTAAAGACCATTGATGTCACTAATTCTTCCCATTGGCTTCAGTGGACTTTGGGCTTAAGCCAACACTTACTTATACTGGAATAAAGCAGTTACTAAATACTTTTTTGTTGCACGGACTATTTGATCTCTTTTGCCAGGAAGTAGTTCTGTCAAATGATTAACTCAATTCTCTTTCCTGCAGGAATAATTTAGATTGCCTATGAATCCAGACATGCACACCAGTAGGAATACGAGAGCCTATATGGAGTCTCAGTTCCAACCTGACTGACTTGTATCTGTCTGTGGAAAATTTCAGTACAGAAGAATTGATTTTGACCGTTAATAAAGAAACTGGCAGAGATATCTTCCCATAGAGAGCAATCTGAATCAGCATCAGTTAAACAATATTGCATGAAGCAACAAGAAAATTACAAAAAAGCAGCATTTTTAATTTTCTTAAAATGTCTAAGTTTTCAGCTATACCTGCACGTTCATAAACAATATAAACAGTGATTTCATATAACACATAAACAATTCATGCCTTTCACAGTTTCTGAAAGTCTAAACAAATTAAAATTTGTTAGGTGGCAAGCCTTATGTTTACAGATACTGTAAATGAAGATTACCCCAAAATGCTAGAAGCTGTATAGGTACTGTGTATAATGTTTTACCACACATTAGATGTGCCAATAACACAGTTTATTCAGTAAACAACTTGAATCCTATATTTGTTTCATCTGGTTTTATTACTGCCCGATAAACAATGATGAATCTTTACTCCTATCAAAATACTTAAAGGCTTACAAAGTGTGCTTTGTATACCTGACTGAATACCTTAAGAGGTAGTAATGATTTTAGTATATTAACTTTAACAATTTTTGTCAGCATTGTTGAGAGTCAGCTTCCAGTCACCCTTCACAGTTCCTAACCTTGTAAATTATATGTAGTTATTTTGGAGAAAATCTGTATTTTACTTAGTTTGCAGCATTAGAAAATTATTAATCTGAAATAACCATGATGGTTTTCTATTGATTTCCCTTTTGTTCTCAGAGGAAAAAATATATATGTTGGAGAAAATCTGGTCAGCATTTACTATCTAGTTGAGAATCAAGCCTTAACCTGTACAGAACATCCACTGAAAACTCATTAGTGTTCAGCTATAATACCCACGGAAGGAATAGAGTCCATTACACTGTCAGCTGCATCACAACACATGGTGAATGTATGTTTCTGCATAGTGAAATAAAAGTGGTAAATGCATCCAAAATTGTATTGTTCTGTGTCTAAAAGAACATAGTGTTTTTACATTCGAAACATTTAGCTACATTTATAAGATGCCACAGGTTTTATTCATCTGCACCGTAGACACGTTTTGTCTTCAGTGGCTGACACGACACTGTGCAGACAGCTGCAGTTAGCTGAGGACCCAATGGGATGTTCACCAGTGTCCGCAAAGGAGAAGGAATATTTGCTTACTTCTGTTTTCTGTAGTTGTTTACTGTGTTTCACTGAGGCTACATGAACGGTTTTGTGGTTGCCTAGAAAGTAAAGGGGCCAGTGACGTTTGATCCTGGTCCATTCTCCTTTTGTGGTTTTGCTCTGAAACATAGAGAAAATTCTCTCTTCAAAGCAGTTTTTACGTTTCTGTTCCTTTTTTTTTTCCCCTTTTCTCCCATATTGCATTTTGTTGATGCTGCCCTGGTAATTCAAGAGAATTTCAAAACAGTTATGACCAGTCAACCTGTATGGCCTTGCAGGATTGCAAGAAATGGATACAAGCAAATTTTTCAGGACATAAAGGGCCAAATTTGCCCTTCATTGTTTACGCAGGATTCCCTCCCATTGAAGTCAATGGATTTGGCTTCAGTGGAGAGCAAGATTTGAACCAGTGACTTGTTATAAATGTTTATTTTCTTAATTTAGAAAGAAAAAAAAAGTATATATAGACAGAATAGCCTGTAGATAATAATAATGAAGAGTAATATCCCAAGGCTTTAAAGCTTTGCCCTTAGACTCTAAAGTCTTCCTTCAGCCAGCCATTCTTCATGCCTTTATTCCAGAATGCTAACTTTATGACTTTCCCATACCACAGTCATTGCTTACCTCCTGCCTAATAAATAATGCAAAGGCTACGGTCTTTTGTAGTCTTCGATTTACCTCTCCTCTTCCTACCCCTTCAATTTGTAAAAGAACAGAATTACATTCTGTGCCTTCGCGGTGAAGGTAGAATCAGCTTTCTTCTGCAGTCGGGCCCTCCGGCAGTCATAAATGGAAGAGGTGCTCACCCTATTTCTCAGCAGACCATGTTCCAGGTTCTTGCGTCAGGAGTTTAAAACTAGACTCTGAAGCCATAATGATCTTCCCTCAGGTGTCCCGTATGTTGTCAGCTAAGAAAAAGCATTATATTACCTCAGAGAGATGTGAGGCTATTATATTGCCTTCTCTCCGGAGCTAGCATTATATTTTAGCATGGCTTGAGGAGGTTGCACTTTGGTGATACTGCACAGTATGTATGCTGTCTAAAGATACTGTCTCCTGAGGAGTTAGTCTCCTTGGAAAGAATGCTCACAGCTAAGAAATGGCCTAAGCATATGCAAAATAAAAGAAGATTAGAGCGGACAGGCAACGACATCGCAGTGCCACTGTTGGCGGTAGACCCTTGTTTTGGGGATGGTTCCTAGGAGTGATAGCTTTGGTGTTTGTTAGAAACTGTTTCTTGGGTTGTCTGCCTAATGCTGTGCCACATGAAATAAAGAACACCTGCCTGTTTCTACCAACTGTCTTTTGTCTCAGTCTCTTCTCATTTGTTGTTGATCTTTGTCCAGCTTCTTGATGACAAAACAGACTATCGAAAGATGTGCTGTTTGAAAGCACCGTTACCAGCACAGACACCAACACAGGAGACAACCTTGCATGTTACAAATGGAGTCATAACCTGAGCACTGGGAGAACTGGCTGTTCTGCATCACTGAAAAAGCAGGATCCTGATGACTAGACAGAGCTTAGCATATCAGGCCAGAGGGACATAACAGTACAACAAGAAATCACAGCAATTGTGACCTTTTTAGATACCAAAATAAATATATTATCATGTCATTTTGGTGGAACTTTTTTGAGAAAGAGAAAATGAATTGTTAAATCTATAATATAAACATGAAAACAGGCTTGTACTGCAAATGATGGTTAACTGTGTCTTTTAACGTCAGTGCAAGGCTATATAAGAAAAGATGCTGTCTGTACTTGGGCTGGATTCTGTTAGGGCAACACAAAATGCCAGCCTTCCCAATAAATATATGGTCATACAGTTAATAAGACCATTATTACTTAGGCATTCTTTAGTTCTGTTAGAGCTCTGAGTTTCAGGTTGAAATAAACAATGAAGTCATATTGCTGTTTAATTATATATTTCTTTTTCCCACAAGTTCCTGCATTTGTTAGATAAAAATTGTGTATCATCTTTGAAGTAATGTTAGCCCTTGTTTATTCTCTAAATTATTCTGTTTTATGACAGTTATTCCCCCCACCCTTTCTCGTGTCTCCTCTTCAGCCTCAGTCCTCCTTCTGGGCTGGAACTAATGGCCACTGTTAGCACCAGCATTTCAAAAATCCTAGTTCAAAGAAAGACGGATGTGCTCACATTATGCAAAAAGCTCAGTCAGCTCTCTCGTTTCATCTCATGTTCCCAAATGCAGCTATAACCTCCATAAATCACTGACCTCACTCTTACTGCTGAAATGACCATCACTCACTGTAAGTAGGATTAATGGCCTATCTTCAAGAGGGACTAGAATGACATAGCAAAAATGCAAAGGGAGCTAAAAAAGAGTACTGACATTATAAATGGGTTTCATTTTTAAACATGTTTGAGTTTTGTCTGTGGTATAGTCTACCCGCCCTGGGTTTTGTTTGTTTGTTTGTTTCAGTAAACAAAAAAAAAAAAAAGACTGTAATTCTTTTTACTTTTTGTCCAAAGTTTACTGGGAATTTTTGTCTTATTTTCCAGAAATATCTTAGCTGTGTCACACAACCAAAACTCATGCAGTGATGGCAACTAATCTGAATTGCAAAACTCAAATTCTGGAACCTGCAGAAGCTTTGGTACTGCCTGAATTACAAGCTAGCACTCTATGTTTCCGTATTAATATGGCCTTACATTGGAATCAGTGGCTGCACATGTTGCTTTTAAGCATGTTGGGCTTGTGTTCTTTGGTACGTAAGCCTTTTTTGCAGGGGGTAAGATAAAGATTAGACAAAACATGTTAAACATCCCAGGAAAAGCCTGTCATAAATCATACAACCAAGCAAACAGAAAATGAAAAAAATATATTTCTGAAAGTACAAAAGCGAATGTAAGAAATGTTCAAAGCCTCTTCTAGAAGGAAGAGTGCAGCTAATATGTTACTCTTTCTTTCCTTAAATCAAGACTGCTACAAGACAGGTAGCCTCCCTTTATGTATTTAAAAGGTTGTTGCTTAGGTATATTGGTTTTCTGACCAAATTCACTTGCTGTATTTGGCATATGATGGCCTCTAAAGCCATGTATATTCCTTTGATGTAATCTCCAATCCATATACAACTTGGATGAATGTGAATATTGTTATAGGGAGTTCTCCCCATTCATCCTTAGAGCTCCTAGATCCCAAGCTACTGCACAATATATGCACACAGACCATTACTTGTTCTGACAGTACTTCTGTGAAATCATCCTTGCACGTGCATCAGACAATGGATTTTGTTTCTGTTCTTCTCTTCAAAATGCCAGCTGGTGATTGACGTGTCACAAGACCTTTTTCTTTTTTTCCCTTTTTGACATATTACAATATGTCAATAAGGAAACTTTTCATCATATTGATCTATAAAAGTGAATTTGTCGCATGAGAACACTGCAGCACATCGCCTGTCTTCACAGAAACAATGGCCTGTCTTGAGTATCTGTATGCGGCAGTTTTGTGACCTGACAAGGAAGCTATGCATACTCCCAGGAGACAACTTGTACCAGTGTATCATCCTACCACTTCACCACTGCTTTAAACTTACATTTTTTTGCTTTATTTCATATTCTCTATTTCAACTCAACTGCATTTGATCAATCCTCTCTTCTTTTACTCTCCAACTTCTTGTTCTGCTCTTTTGAGCAGACTGCATCTATCTGCTACTTCTCTTCCCCTTCATTCTGCAGTTACATCTTGTCCTCCCCATTAACCTTTTTTAAATTTGAAGTATTGATATTCTTGCTGTCCTTCTACAGTCATCCCCACTCTTCCTTAGCAATTTCAACTCCTATAATAACACATCCAACCCCTTAAGTGCACATTTCTTTGCTCTCATACCTCTGTTCGAATTTCAGAGTTGGCTCATCCTTCTCATCTTACCATTACTGCCTTCCCCCGACTGCTTTTATCAAGCAATGCTTTCTTTGATTTTTCCTTTTTAATAGCCACTTCCTCTTAAGCCATCGTGTGCTCTCATTCAGAATCAGCTCATTCTCTCTCACAGCCACTTGGCCCTTTCATGCTTTCAGCTCCATTAGCTTTGATGACTTATCATCTGCTTTTAGACCTTTCAAACCCATTCCCAGATTTTTATCTGTCCCTCTTTCTCACCTGTCGCTGAGAAGCATGCGTGGTGGAAATCCTGCAGAGTTTGCTTCCATTACAATAGTTTCTTTTCCCACAAATGGTGATAAACAACACTCTTCTATTTAACTGAAGCCCCACAAGTGGCCAATACAGCTGCTGTATGTATCTTGCCTCTACTTCTCTCTGCATAAGATCCTGCCCATATCTTCTACAGAGAAAATATTTAAAAACAATAGGTCTTTCATCACCCAATATCTTTCCCTTTTATATCTACAGCCATACTGTTTGCACTGTTTAGAGCTGCTCTCCCCCCTCTCCAGGCAGCCTGCTTCCCTGGAACAGCTCTTATAACATCTCTGATATTGATTACTTTTTACCAGGCTCATACTCAGAACCAGACTTCTACTGTCATTCCCTGTCACTTGTTGTGTATGTTAGACACACACACTGCATCTCACTTTGAGTCCTTTCTGCACCTCTTTTAAGTGCTTGTGACTTCCAGCTACTTTGTTAGCATGTCCTTCAAAAGACTGCCTTCATTCCGCTCTAGTTCCATGTAGCAGTCCTCAGAACTCATGGTATGCTTCAGGTCTTCCTTTACATTTCCTTGAATATCTATCCATAGACATAGATTCAACCATATTCCCACCTGTCTCTAACTAATTTGTGTTTACCTACCATCTGGAAGACTATTCAGCTAAAACACAGCCATCAGTCACTCCCAATAGCACATTGTGCCCTTCATGTGAAGGCAAACTGGAAATATACACCGAATGGGTGGTATTTATTAGTGTATGAGAATAAGGCATCATTAAGTTGACACCTCTGTTGTTATATACAAAGTCCCAACCATTAAGCCCCATGACTGAAAGAACATCTTCACTGAAGCCTAGTGAACTGGCTTCAGCAGCTGAACTGAAGGTGGTTTCTGCTTGAGCTAGAATATGGACTGAGGAATGGGATGGTCTCTTACCAGTTTTGCACGCAGGGCTGTATAGCCCTTATGTAAACCTTAGGGATGCACTGGAATTATATCATATGTGTGACGCAGACTGCTATTACAAGTCAGGTCCCAACTCACCGATTATCAAAGCAATGTATCAATGCATTTATGTTGGAGTGGTACTTCTGCATCATTTATGCGGACATGCCATTAGACTCTCCTTCCTTCATGCATTCCCATACAGGTTAGAGGGTGAAAAGATAGGGGAAAAAAGAAACAGGCAGATCACAAGTTCTGCCATAACCTTGTGGCACATGGGAACCTTGGCTGACACCCTAACTATTCCATCTGTGTTGTCAAGTACATCAGTCATTCTAGCAATTAAAGATAATGAGTATTGGGACATCAGTAGCAAACATTGGCTCCCTACCCAGATTTTATAGAATTATATATCCTTGTTTGGCCAGAAATACAAACAAGTCATACAAGTCTGATAACAGTTTCTCTGGTGTGAAATTAATCTGCTATCGACAAGTGTCATAAAAGCCATCTTGAGCTGTGGCAGGACAAAATCCTGCCTATTGAGTTTTAATATGGCTTTTTATTATAGGAAGCAAAATTTGGCCAAAAAAAATGCAGGCGATAGGGAAAAAAATGACCAGTTGCACTAACAAAATTCCTCCCATATTACTTGCATATTGTTGGAAGAGCAATTGCTACCGGTGTCCTCCCTCAGCTGAGAAGGCTACTAAAGGAAGGGTAACTGCAAACAAGGATTGATGATTGACCCTCCAAGCCCGGAGAATATAAGGATGCTCTGGATCATATGGATTTAGAGAATTAATAAAAAGTACTTCCTTTGCTAGATAAGGGGGATTATTTGTAAAGAAGAGTTATTTTTGGACCTGGGAAATAACATGTAAGTGGAAGATGAAGTAGGTGGCTATAGTTTAGGATCAAGGAAATTGCTTTTTATGACTGATTCTCTAGAAAAAGACTACTATAACGTCACAGTCTGTGCCACCATGTCTACAGAGTACTTAATTTTCATGCTTTTTTTAAGACAAAAATGACTGTACTGCAGTATTGGATATTCCAAACGAGTACAGAACAATCATGGGCTAGGCAGAATTTGTAAAACTCTCGGGTATTACGGGACTCTGATATAGGGGCTAATAGTGCTAATTCAGGACTTCTGTAGATAGACAACAGATGAACCTCTTTGACTAAAAGTGAGATTAGAGTCATGATTAGAAATATCTGGCTACTAAATTAGCCAGAATGTGGCACTGCAGAAGTAATAAAACATGTTCACACAACACACAATAGAGCACAGCAGTTTCTAATATCTGTTCTAGAATAATTGCTTGATGTTCTTCCAGTGTTCGTTGTAGTTATGAGTTACTAGTGTCACTATCAGAAAAGATTAAAACTTGTGACAGACTATTCAGCCATCATACGAAATGGGCATCTTCTACCCTTATGTGAAAAAGGACATCCCCATAAAGCTGATGACTTCCATTCATCTTTTCAATCTATAAAGTAGTGAATCATATTTCTAATCATGTATTTTGATAATGACAAATATATTATTTTAAATTTGTTTTATATTATTTTTATAATAGAAATTATAATTTATAATTATAATAGGCAGATACTGGGGGAAAGAATAGCTATGCACAACTCCCGTTGATTCATTTGTAAAATAACTGCTAATGACTCTGTTATAAGCACAAACAAGTGCCAAGAGTAGGGTCTAGATCCATGCAGTAGTCTGCTCACTCAAGTATTTTTACAATAAACTACTTTCGTGAAATTATGTAAAGCAAATATTGCTGATACTCCAAAGTCATCTGAGTCCAGCTGTACATCCTTGGTTAACTGCCTGCCTCAAAATCTGGGCTTGGTCAAAGCAGACTTTAATGTGCTTAACTCCCTTGGCAACTAGACTTATTCTATATCTTTAAATAAAGCAAATATCTGTCAATAATGGCCTTCCTGCATCCAGCAGTGTTTTGCAGCCAGAGAGAAAAATAGTGTTCTCTTGAGAACAGTTATGTCTGAGCCTTTCTAATATACCTACGGCATCCTCCCCTTCTCCCACCTCCCCATGACTTCCAAGGAGAAAAAAATGGAAAAAAAAATAATAAAAAGTAGAATTTCCCTCTTGATTCTTTTGGGAAGATATGGATGGGTAAAAGTCCTAGTCCCATGCAGGCTTTGTCTCTGACAGAGCACGCTGTTGCTCTCAAAATGCATGGCATTAGATCTGTTGGTATCTCCATTTCATTTATAACATTCTCCTCACTAGCCATCCTGCTCAGTTATACTTTAAGTAATCTAGTCCCTTCTGCAGTAACCGCTTCTTTCTCCAGAATTTTCTTTCTTTATTTTTCAAAAATAGGTGAAACATGTTGCACTTAGCAGCAACTATTCCCTACATATGCCTACTATCATTTGTAGTTATTTATACCCTGGTGATGGACAAAAGTTCATAAATACTGTATGTGTGATTCACTGTCAATAATAGTAACTTGGAAAATGGAAGTCAGACAGAATTCAGTATATCTCATTACAAATATTAAGCTATAAATGATTAATTTCATAGCTGATGGAGAACAAATTTAGTATGTCCTTTAACATATTTAATAGGAGCTTCTTTTAGATTAAGCTCAATCATTCACTGTAAAGAATTAGCCAGCTCTCTGTTAAATTTATGTATAAGGAATCTTAACAGTAAAAAGAATAGCCCCAGCCCAAACACTACATACATGAATGATCATGAAGATGGTTACCTTTCCCCGGAGGGATGCAGTAACCTCATGAAAAGGCCAAAACCTATCATCAGGACCGATAAGAAATGACACTTACTGTTCAGCAGCAAGAGAGACATCAACTTCACAGGGTGATTATAACACTGTGAACTTCTAAACATACTTTTGTCTCACTTGCAAGAAGCTACCTATCCTGTTCAAGACAGCTAGATGCTATAACTGAAGGTTAGATTCCTCTACATACCAATGTTGTGCATTATGTTGTTCAACAGCACAGCTTGCCAAATTGGTGGTCCTTGCAAATCCTAGGATCTCTTTACTATGCATCATCTTTTAAACAGAACTCCCTGACTGCTATCTGATCACACTTACCATGGCCTTGTTCTAGGCCTAAAATAAACTTTGGAAGAAATTGTCAGCTCCCAGCTCTTCCAGAAGACTGCTGCTGAAGTAATTTCTCTTTCTACGTCTCATTCTTGGTGACTTACTCTGCATCCATTGCTTCTCAGCACTTGAAAGTAACACAGTTCAGCACTATTGAAAGATCAGCAGTGAAAGCTAGATGACAATTTTATTTATTAATTGCCATCGTCACCTGATATGCAAGCAAAACAGAACAAGAATTTAGCTAGTGAAATTTGTACTTATTTGACAAAAGTACCACTGTCCTGCACAATGTCAGTGACTTCAATTGCTACGGCAGATTGGTGTTTACAGTGAAAGTTCTAAAGTTTGGGGACCCAATGCTAGAAAGACATGTTTCAGCCAGAGAAAGTTATCTGAGTTTGAGAAGGGTAAATACAGGAGTGTGGATATATTTGCCTTACAGACCATACAACATGTCCACAGTCTTATCATATGCAGCCAGAAGGATCTTGTGACAAGGAAATACCAGCTGGGTAGAAAAACACTGTCACTTTGATTTGGTATCGTATTCTGTCTTTTGTACCACTGCAAGAATTTATGAATTAAACATGGCAGTGTGAGCCGGGAAGCACAGCTTCAAAGATGCAAGGGGAGAGCCCTTGTAAAGAGGGAGAGGTTCTCTTGAGACGTGGGAATTTATAATGCAGCTGTAGAAGAACACATACTTCTTCCCATAGTGCCAGGGAGGGGAAGAGTAATGATAGGCCTAGAGGAAAATACAGCATCTGCATAATCACATGACAGTATATTCGAGCAAATATATCAAGCAGATGGTGTACATCAGGCATGATGCTTGCTGAGTTATGCTTGCTGAGGAGATTGAAACACAGTGAAAAAGAGTATATAATAAGAATTAGATGAAGCATTTGTTGCTGTTACAAAATTCACAACATATATACAACAGAGTATTTTTCTAAATTTTTGCGCACCTTAAAACAATGCATGAGGCCTGAAATTAAGCAGGTAAGGATGATGGTTCAGAAAGGTGATCTGAAGAAGTGAAGGTTCATCATCGTTACAATACATAGTTTATTTTACCATACTGTCTTGAAGCCTCAGTCACGGGTCAAGACTCTTTCTAGAGATATCACAAACATAGAGCAAAAACTGGGGAGCCTTTCACCAAACAGCTTACTGTCAAACTGTAATGCAAGAGATAAGTGGGTAGGGACACACAGGTGAATACAAGGAATACAAGCACTGCTGAAGGATCTCGGCACACATGATTTATCTACTCCTAAGATTTTTGCAAGGGGAATTTATGGGGAAAGCTTGAGGAATCCTTGTGCAGTTTTATTGAGAATTCCCAGAACAAACCCAAAATAATCTCCCCGAGGACTGTACAGGAAAACACGAGGAGAAGCGAAAGGAACTGAGACCATGGAAGTTGCTTAGCCTGAAAGGTAGTGTGAAAAACAAACATGAAGTTAGAGTGGAAGGACATTCCACAAAGATATTCTGTGGAGACAGAGCAGGAGCAGAGGAAGCAGAAGGCAAGATTAAGCATTGCTGGAGTTTGGCAAAGCAGATCTCAGAGCAGAGGCAGAAACAAAAACAGAAACAAAAAAACAATAAAAGGGGGGAAAAAGTTAAAAATGAAGAGGCCAAGGGTCATGTCCATTTAAGAATCAGATCAGCTTCTTATGAGAAGACATAAATTCTGATTGGCAGGACATGGTGAAGGAGCCAGTAGCAACAGTGCAGAAGACTTTGTGACCCTAATTGAGGCCATGGAGCCAAAGATGAAAGAACAGAGAGCTATAAGTTACAATCAGAGACAGTAGCCAGCTGGGCCCAGGTCCCACGGGGAATATAATAGGAAAACCAGGTGTAGTCAAGTGATGAGGAAGTCTGTTATGGGTGGGAAGGATGCTGGAAACTAACAAGAGCAAGAATGGGAGGCTGTCACATCTTCAGTCAGATCTGATCTGCAGCAGAAAGTGTAGAAGAAAATGCACCTTCATGGGTCTATATCTGGTAGTATGGTGACAAGCATCCAGCACTCTTGCATTTTCACTTAGATGGTGCTCCTGTGCACAGCACATATTGCATACTTTACAATAAGCAAAATAACTGGCGGAGCTGAATTCATGGTTTGCATTGTTCCTGCAAGACAAGCAAGCAAAATTTCTAAGAGCATGTTAAGAGGCCTGCAAGGGAATATTACCGAATCAAAGTAGCTTGGGATATGTCAGGCTCTTGTAACTATTACAACACTATGCAAACATATATAATAACGCTGATACTTCGCATAGGGCACTAATAGCAGGCTGATTAAAAGCTCCAGCAGGTACATGAAATACTTAGATTTTGTAAATATGAAGTCACTGATTACATAACAAATCAGAAAGAGCAGCATTACCGTGCCAAACCGTGACCTATCTTCTATGTTCTTGATAAATTTACTTGGATTTTTTTGTTTGTGTGATTCTTTTTTCTTTAATATCTAGGTGCATCTGAACTCTTAAACCTAATGGCCTTGTCCTGAAGCAAGAGGCTAATTATGTTAGTAAATGAAAATACTGGTGCATGCATTCTGATCATTATAAAAAAAAAAAGGATTTTTCCCTAATTTGGCCTTCAAAGAGAGCTGCAACCCAGCTAAGTGTGGGTTGCATACAATGTATCACTATACAAGCACTAAATGCCAAAGGGGTAAGACAGAATGTGGGGTACTACATAAGGTAAAAAATGAAATAATATTGGTTATTGAAATGCTTTGTAGGTATCAAATACCTACTTCTAGGTTCTTCTGCTACTAAAATGACCGATGTTCATAATTCCTACCATTTCACCATTGCTTCTGCCAAATTTCAGTCTGAAATTTCTGCCGCTGAAATTTCTCTGAAATTTTGGCTTATGTTGTTAAGATGCCTCATCACGTGGCCTAAGCTGTTTCCAGAGCATGCCAGGACTATTCCCATAAACATCAATGGGAGAAGTTAAAACAAGATAGTGTAGCATAAATAACTACCACATTTGCTCAGATTAATATATTTGAAATGAGCATTATCTTAGCACTTTGATTTGTTTAAATATGTATGCAAATTTTCTTGTTCTCCATCCTATCAGCTATGACAGTATATAATTATATGCATATAAGGCTGACCTGAAAAAATGGTTTACTTCCATTACTTAACCATATACCTTGTTGATAAGGGAGCAAAAATGGAAATTGCTGTAGTTTAAAGAAAAATGTAAGGGGTAAAATGTAAGGGTTTAAAGAAAAATGTAAAGGGTAAGTAGAAATATAACCCTGATTATCATTTCAGTAAATGCTATCAGTTTGGACAGCACTGTCCCAGCATGTGGAAAATTCTGTTTTGACGATGATAAGCCTCAGAGCATGACAGTTAAAATGCAATAGGAGTGCGCCACACACAAGCTTCATTTGCACACATCTCCACCTAATCGCTATGAACATCAGCAGTGGTTTTGCCTTTGGAGTAAGATGATGCTTCAAACAAAAATGCCTGTTTCAAGAAGCTCTGCCTGGGAAGAGATAGAGCTTCACTGAAAGCACTCACTGGTCTTGCCATTGACTTCACTCAGATAAGACTGACTGCTTGAGGATGATTCAGACTGGAAGCATTACTTTGTGTAAACAGGACTATTTGACAACAGCTATCATTATTACACTGATACTATGAAAAGATGTTCTCCCTTATCATCCTGGCCTCTTCTGACTTTGACTTAGGTTTTTTGTGTTATGATGTGCTGTGAAAATAATTCTTGGCATGTGCATGTACCTTGTGCCTTCTGCAAGGTCTTTCAGAAGCTCTGAGGAGCTGCTATTTTTTTATATACATGCTGGTATCTTGGTTGAGAAGCACAAGAGCTTTCCATAATGGGGTTCTTTTCTTTCAGCATGTGTCCCTCTTCCAACATTTATGAGACTATCTCTGTGTATTCATACCAAAATAAAACAGGAAAGGAAACTATAGAAACTAGAAAGTAGATTCAACAATGAACACATATCAGTCCTTTAGTTGCAAATACTAAAACTAATCAGACTATAACTTTATAAATCACACTGCAGATATATTGCAAATAAGCATATATAATGACTAATGCAACCCTACATTATTTTGAAGTTGCAGCAAATATCAACATCAAAAAAAACACTTGCTATATTATCATTGCAGGCTACACTTAAATCACAAACAGCTGTGGGTTTAAATGTCCCCTGATTCTTCAGCCAAAGGATACATTAGATAAAGCAGAACATGAGTAATGCTTGGGATGACCATAAGGCACAATTGTTATCCAGTGTCTTTGTACCTACAGAGACTGAGCAACGTTCACTTGTTCCACATAATCTGGCAGACACAGCTGCTGGAAACACTCAAATGTATTCTGTGGAAAAGCCTCTAATGAACTCTGATCATAAAGCAGAAAGTGTTCAAACCAAGCAAATATAACTTTCAGTTATTTTCATGGGACTAATAATTCATATAACCTTATAATTTATTGCAAGTTATATTTCCTATATTACATGTCATTTTTGCAGTACTTATGGTCACCATCTGACTGTGAATGTAAAGTCCACGTGCCTGAAACATCACATGCAAGTCTGAAAACTATAGAGTATTTATAAATGTAATCCCATATACTGGGGATAAAAACTGCTACTAAAGATATGTTTTGGCATTTCTTCCTAAAGTTCAGTAATGCTGTAGCTGAACAACCAACACCATTTCACTTGCAAGTTCAGTCATTTAACACTTCACTAAGAAGTGGCAGCCTACAGCCTATTGCCATTCTAGTGTGCAGCAACTATGCCACCACCACCTTTTTTTTTTTCAGTTTCACCTTTTTATGTAAGTATTCATATCTGGAAAATTCACAGGTGTCCTGCCTCAGCAGGAGGTACTTAGCAAGAGTTTAACTTCTTGCTGTAGCAGACCAATTGAAAAATGAACCTTTTGCCATATCTGAAAGTATTTCTGCTGGACTGTTGGACTCCACCTCTTACGTTGTAGTCGTTGCATTTATATGTTAGGTAACTGCATTTTGACTTATGAGTGTACACAAGGATTTATGTTGGGATTTATGTTATTTCTCTCAATATGGGTTCTTATAAATCAGAGACAGGCATCTGAAAGTTGCCTTAGAGATCAACGTAGGATTGCTTTGTCATAGGTTAAGCATTACTGGCTACAGTGTGCAGACAATGAAGAAAAGTATTTTGTTGAACAGTATATATGATGTGCTTACAACCATTAATGTTCCATTAAATATTGAGCACACTTAGAGAAGATTCTGGGCAGTGCTGAGCAGACGAAAAAAATTGGAAAAAAAAAAAAAAAAAGTTGTACTACCTTCAGTTAGCAATTTCTGCCCATCATCTCTGTGATATAATTATCTTTTTATCTCTAAACAATTTAAGAAATGGGGGTCAAGCAATTTGAAGATTTCATGATCCTGGTACAAATTTCCTATCCTCATCCTTTGGTCCTTTGCCTTCTCAACATGCATTTGAATTACAAGTTAATACTAGTAATTCAAAGGTATTTGGGATATTATCCAGGGAACAGTTGGTATATACAAAATAAATGGTTTATGAAGATTTTCCTTAACTATCCTAACTATAGTTTTCACTTAAGTGTCACTCTGACTTCTGATCTTAAGTAAAGTTTTTTTCTTAAGTGTTTCTGAGATGATGGAAATCATTCTGCACTATATCTGCTTGTGCCTCAGGAAGGGTTCTTCTGTACTCTAAGTAAATCCCACAATCAACTATTAATGTCTCTTCACATTAAAATATCACAAAGCAGCTTAAAATGAATCACAGTTGTTGTTTTGTTTTGTTTTGTTTTGTTTTGTTTTCTTATGTAAAAGGCAATGTTGTTGGAGGCTGTGTCTCTTTTGCTGGCCTTTAAAACCCAAGCATCAAAACAGGCAGAGATTATGAGAAGAAAAAGAGGGAAACAGAGGCAAAGTGACAAAAGTCATGACCTCTTTGAGAAAAATCAAGAATAGAATTTAGTTTTATGATTCCCAGATAAACTCCTAATCCATCAGTGCATAGAAATAATGTTTTACTTTTTATGTTGCTATTTAGTGCCTTGGTATTTTATTATTTTAATAAAAGAGGCTAGCAGGTCTTGGAATTGTTTTTATGTCTAAGTATAAAAGAAAATAAATATAGACTTGTATTACCTGTATGACCCTACCTATTTAAAAATAAGCTACAAAATTCTGATATGACAGTGGCTAAAAAATGGGGAAAAATATATTTAGGAACTCTTTGTCAGTAAACTTGCCATATAAGTAGAGTAAACAGTGGGAGGAAGTCAAAACCACCAAGCAATTAATGCGTTATTTCTTCTGGGAAGACAATTAGCCACATGATACAGAGATAAAGCATGTGAATGTACTCATATGAATATTTGAGGAGAACCAAGCAATTAATAGGGGAATTTTACTGAGTAAATCTAATGAAATTCAGCAGAGTCATTGCATTATTCCACAACCTTTGTTCAAATTGAGGAATACAGAAGGATGCAAATAGCTTCAGTACAATTCAATTTAATAGTTCTCATGTGATTGAATACAATTTTTGCAAAATTCAGTCCAGAAAAAGCAGAGACCAAAGAGGCAGTAATAATGCTTATAAAGGGCAGTAACGCTAAGTGGGGATTTAATGCTTTTATTGGGCAATAATGCTAATAGAGGATTTAATTTTACCATACTCTTGTCAAAACAAATTGAGATGTATTTTTTTTCACTTTATAAGTAATAATACTGTGTTACTTTCAGTAATAGCCTTGGATTTATCACAACAAAAGTCAACCACATCTAAAGATAGCTAGGAAAAAATCAGTCCTATCCCTAACACAGCTTGTCACTGTCTACCATTGAAATCAGTGGGAGCCACCTCGTTTACTTCAGCGACTGTTGAATGAGTTCTCCAAGTACTACGACATTTGGGAAGGGTCTATAAAAGTAGAGACACAAAGTCGTATTAAACAAAATGTAAGTGTCAAATTCTCACTTTCCTACTCAAATATAGCTACTTAGCCCAATGTTATGATTGCTAAGAAACAAAGATATAGAAAATTGTAAATTGAAATCCTCTTTTCTTTTTCCCCTAAAATGTGCTTACACCATTATTTTACTCTAATGTAGTAAATGTGTTGCCTAATTACCTTACATTGTGTATGAAAGCACAAAAATTAGTTCTTTACAGTTTCAAAAGATAATTGTAAATTGCTCAATGCTTGTTCTCAATTGATAGAATGTATTTTTAAATACGATGTGAGGTGTTCAAGAATCCATATGTTAGGGGATAAGCCAGTTTTATCTTCGTAGTGTGTTGTAAATAAAGGGTTCACATCTGCTTCCCTTATAATGAGGGACTACACTCCCTGCTGACTGAAGGCAGAAAGCATCCATGCAAATTGCTGCGCAGCAAATATTTCTAGGTATCATACATTTTCCTAATAAGCATTTCATAGCCTCATGATTTTTGCTTGCATCTCAGGTAATGTGTATAAATGCAAGAGAAACTCCTCCCTGCAAACATGCATTATAATTGTGAGAAAAATAACAAAAAACACTCATTGGGCTGTGACCAGTATCCTGTATCTATGTTTATGAAAAGAATACTTGTGTTTCATACAACAAGAATATGCCATCTGCCTACCCATGCTGCCTTTCAGGACAAATCTGATTCCCTAATGACATATTCTCTATCCTTAAAGATCAGGTCAGAGTTCCCATATTTCATTAACTTGACAATGACATCTTTCAGTTCTCTGTATAATTATTTATTTGTTGCATCCCCTGCCAAGGACTGACCTACATAAAAGATAAAAGCTAGCAAGTGCTCCTTTACATCAATGATAGAATCTGCAGTGTGATTACAAAGATATAGGACTCTAGCTTTGGTAGTGGCTCATGGAAAGCGGAAGATCTGAGTGACTGAGCAGTCGAGAGCACATCATAATGCAAATGCACAGAAAGTCATAGTGAAAATCACTGGAATAACTTTAACCCTTCCTTTTCTACCCTTGGACTGCTTAACTCCAAAGTATTATTTTTGTTTTAATGTAGGTCTTTGGCAGTTGCAGTATTTCATGGACTGTCTACCAAGCCAAAAACACTGTCACATCCATCTATTCTGACCTCCCCTGCGAAACGGAATACGGTGTTACTTGCCACTTTTACTTTGAGCCAACTACCAGTGTGTGACTAAATATAACTGTCAAAAAGACATTCGCTTTTCATCTGAGGATTTTTTAAATTTGGGCAATCTATTAGTTTTCTTACCAGTTTTTACTACAGTTAATCACTGCCTCTCTTTAAAAAACCCTTGTGCTTCACTACTGTTATGAATTGTCTCAGAGCTTCAGCTTCCATCTGTGGGCCGTTCAGGTGCTTGTCTCTGACTACAGATCTCTTTATTCACTTGGTATTTTCTCCCCATTAAGTTAAGCAGTCTCTGTAAACAAATCACCCTAATGTATTCTAGTTGAGGAAGCTAAACAGATTTTGCTATGAAGTCTCTCACTGTAAAACACATCCTGCAGCCTTCAAAATAACTTTTGAAGTCCTTTTCTGTCTATTTTTCTGCATTCTTTTTAGAACATGGGCATGGCAGCCATGCACTGTATTTCAAGAGTGTCATAGAGAGTGATGTCAATCACATACACATGCACACACGAATTACCCAGCTTCTTTGTGAAACAGTCCTATCACACAGGCAGACCCGTTCTGTCTTACAGGGTTTGTTAAACTTCCTTCTGCAAAAGGTTAACGACAGAATCCTGAATTAATCCTACATCAAAGCCTACTGACAGCTGCAGCTCAAGCACAAGAAGATGGTATGGAAGATGTTCTACTGCAGGCCGTGCTACTGCTTCAAGGCTGTGCTTCAGGGATGCTGATTCTGGGAAATGTCCTGACTAGATTCAGGCAGGGAGGGACCATCTGCCTCTACCAGGCAGGCAAGTCCTCCAAACCGCTCAACATGTTACACTTGCCCTGCTCCTTTCACTTCCTGGCTTATGTGTTATTTTCTTTTGGCATCTGAACTTTTCTCCCTTTTTCCCTCTGTTTCTTTCCTGCTTGAGAAGCATCTGGCTTCGCCAGATAAAGCCTCCATCTTCTGCAGCTTTCCTATGACCGTGTCATCAAAAAGTCAGATAAAAGAAGCATCTTGAACAGCTTCAGTGCTGGTGCAAAGTAGCTGCCTCTAAGAGCTGCCTTAAAGCGATGTGAGAGACTTGTCTATCTCAGAGCTTGTCTGAGAGGCTGCAAGCCACAGTATGCACTTCAAAACCTACTTGTGTTTGCTCTTATTTTACACATGCCAGCAATCACAATATTTGAATGACTAACATTAAAGACCATTAGAATGATTTTTTCTCCTTTCTCCAGAAGGACAGTTTTGCTATCCTTAATACAACTAACAGATTAACAGTTCAGGAAAGGGAAGTGGATCCAGGAGACGTTCCTTCTTTTTCTCTGCTTTCAATGACAGGTTATGAAGGTTGTGTGTTTGTCATGAGATTGAGAAGGCTTAAAAGCCACACATTAACGGCCTATTGCTGTACATGGTCGTGATAACTCTTTTGACTTTCTAGGCCTATTTATTCCAACTAGATGAATCAAAAAGTTCTCCCTTTCTTTCCATTTTCTACATGTACCTTATTTTTGCACATGCTGCAATAAATGATATCTAGCATTTCTCTCACCACACTGAGCTGTTTTGCCTGTAGCTTGAATCCAACACAGCGTAAATGTTTTTCTGGTGGTGCTGTTTTTTCTAGTGCTGTTTAACAACTTTGTTATTAGATGAGATGCTGAACTCTGCTTTTGTTTTCATAAACCGTTTGCATGTTTTTTACAATTTTTCAGATACACTAGTGAGAGCATAAATGAAGGTATTAACGGACTAAAATCTTTTTGATGTCTTTGGGAGAAAGTGGAAGTGCTCTTCACTCAGAAAAATTCCCCTTTTGTAAAAGTGGAAGTTCATGGTTATTGGCAAATGTGCAAATTAGCTCATTTACCTTTAAATAATATGTTGCACACAGAACTGCACAAAACTTGGCAGTTATATGAAGCTCTCCATCTCTCTCTAGCATGCAGTTGCCAAAAATCATTGACTACTTTGACTTCTTGTAAAACATCCACAAAACATCCACAAAAAAAAAATCTCTGAAATTCAAACCCTTCTCTGTCGTGTATGTAATGTAAAATGCTGATTTTACATTAATCATATTCTGACAAAGACATGAGAAGGAAAGAAGACAGAAAACGTTTTGTTTTTTTTTTTCTCTTCTCATAGTGTATGGCGAAGCGCTGATAGCAGGAGGTTTGCCTTTGTATTTTGTTAACCGTAGTGTTTGCCTGCCCATACCCTCAAGAAAAAAATCGTATTTGCCACAAGTTATCATCTAAAAGCATGCAAGTTGTCTACAGGGGAGAGATCTTTATTCCTATTAGTTGAATTTTGTGAGAGCTTTATGAATGCAAGAATTCTGATTAATGAAACTATAAATTTTAAGCATTCTGTATAGCATAGACAAGCACCCATCTTCTGTGCTGTTGAGCACTGTGTAGTAGCTAATGCTGAATGAAGTGGAACTATCAAGTCAGATACTGTTTTTTATCTATTAATAGAGCACTAAATCAAAAAACAACAGTGGAGAATTTAATGTTATTCTTTCCACAAGCACTAATCATCTGATTTTTAGGTGTAACAAAACCTGATGTTAACAAAGAATGAGGGTGAAGGGGGAGTGAGGATGGTGGGTGAAAGTTAAGTGATTTTTTTTTTAAATACAGCCTATTCATAGGCTGTGTAATATCCATAGGCATGTGCGATATCCATGCACAAGACAAAGGTTTGTTTTTTCAGACAAAATAGGCCAGAGGAAAAAATATTTGCTTATATTTGGGTAAGCTCAGCTCCTTTCAGAAAATGAGGGAAAATACCATGTCCAAAGATACATATTTACTGTGAGGGTGACAGAGCCCTGGCACAGGCTGCCCAGAAAAGCTGTGCAGTCTCCTTCTCTGGAGATCTTCCAAACCCACCTGGATGCCACCCTGTGCCACGTGCTCTGGGTGTCCCTGCTGGAGCAGGGGGGTTGGACTAGATGATCTCCAGAGGTCCCGTCCAACCTCAACCATTCTGTGATTCTGTGATATTTGAACAAAAATATAATTTTCACATAGCTATGGCAAGATTAGACATGGCAATCACCACTCTACCTCAAAGAAGGTATTGACCGCTCCCCACATATTCACACTCCTGCATATTGCTCATCCAAAAAAAGTGGATTTGCCCTGACTAAAATAACAAACTGGACATCAGATAAATAAGTCACAAAGGGCAGACCAAATGCATAAAGCTTTGGTCCCATAAGACCCAGATGGTGAAACTAAAATCACCATCCTAGTCTTATGCGAGCAAATGGTACATGCACTACTTATATCAAAAATACAGCTGACCTGAATGAGAAATCTGTTCTTTCTGATAGGTCAGCTATAGGGAAGATATTTTACTCTTGTGGATCAGTTGATTCACAGATGTGTGTTCACAACATCTTTAGCATAATCTGCCATACAAAGAGGAATCATGCACAGAAACAACTTTCATTTAGTACTCTATTTTCAAGTATTTAAAATATCAACTACCCATCAAACTGCCATCTGTAATGCATTACTGTACACTCAAAAGTGACTAAATAGCCAGGTTAAGACTGACTGTGTAATTGTGGGGATTCGTTCATTTGATACAATCTCTACCTACGTCAAAGAATCCAGACATATGTAGTTTCTCTCTCATTTCTTTCTCCTTTGGGACTTGTAACTTCTCTTCTGTGCACCCTTTCCATGGGTTTGTGCGGATGCCTGTAAACACCGTTGCTCCCTTAAATCTCTAAGTGTACGATTACCTAGCTTCAGCACTAGAGTGCATGACCAAAACTGAAGAAAGAAGGTATAATTACACAGGAAGTGAGGAAACCCAGAAAGGGCACACTGCGGGGAAGGATGAGAGGCCACAGAATTACGGAAAAAGTGAAGTTTCCATGATGCATATCTGGCGCTTGATGTTTGATAATGAAAAGCAGCCCAAGTCTTCTTACACTCTTCTACACTCATTCTCTATATTAGTTTGAATCCAGCAAGGACGTTAGAGTCAAGAATTGGGCCTAGAAGATAACTGAAAATGAAAGGGAAGGAAAAATGGGAGGGTGCTGGGGACACAGGACAGAAATCGCAAAAATGGGAAAATAATGGAGTGCAGACCAAAAAAAGAAAAAGAAAAAAAACCACAAAAATTATTTCATGCACATGGATGTATGCGTAGACATGCACATGCCGTGTGCATGAAATGTGTAGAAAAAGACAGGGAGAGAAAGAGGGGAATGAGGTTTGCAAAATTACACAAGTTTACAGCTAGTCCTGGCTATTCTGCATAGGAATAAAAACAGCACAGAGGAGTGCCTTGTGTATGCACGACAGCATGAACTGCTCTAATTATACAACCACGTATCTCAAATCTACAATCTTTGATAAACATGTGTCATCATGTATTACTGTAAATGATCATAGATAAATGTGCCACAAGGTAGACAGGGAATTCACTGGTAAGAAGAGAATGTAATTGTTCTTCTTATTTGAATACAATCCAATTTAATAAGATTTTAGTGATCAGGGCCTCTACACAGATGGACTGTGTCCCCTCTGGTCTAAGTGCAAAGCCTAGCATGATCTGATGGTTTAGGTGGTCCCCAAAACTCACCATCTCCGTTTCTCTGTTCAACAGCTTAGCCACCCCTCTTTGCCCATGCTCTGCAACTCCTACTTTGTCTCTGCTCTGTGAGGAGGCCTGGAAACACCAAACTCGGTAAACGATGCAAAATCATGACTAACTCGCATGCAGATTTCTGCTGGGAAATCTGCCAGGTTGCTATGGGAAACACACACTGCGAGGAGCATCTGCTCCCTGATGGGGCTCCTCTGTCCTAGCCCACTCGCTTGTAGTCTGCAGAGCCTCGAATTCACAGTCCCTGCTGAAACCGGGGAAGATGCTCACAGGCTCTGCTGATAACAAATTTGGGGTATTTTGTACATTTGTTTTGTCTTGCACACTCTGCACCATGAAAAATCTGAAAAATGAACATGGAAAAATATAGGTCCTGAGAATGAGATGGATGTTTCTGCAACACAGAGATATGATTTTAATGCAGGAAAACAGGCCATAAATATTAAATAATCTGTTCTTATAACTCAAGCATACTTTATAAATGTAAGTACCACAATACACGAGAGCCCCTTGATATTTAATATGCATTTTAAAACTGACTGCCACTTTCAACAAATATGAATCTTCAGCATTTACAGCATGCCTTCTCTGATACCTCACACATGAGTGTGAACAGGGATATGCCATTCTTCACTTCTGCTCCACAATTTTCTCAACAAGCATGCATGTCCTACAAAGAGCTCCTTTTTTCCCCTACAGCCATCAAAACTGCAATCAAAACATCAAAAGGAAACAGCCTATTAGTTCTGCAGCCTGGTTCATCACACAGGAAAATAGCGAAAATACTTCAAAGCCTAAATATTGATATTTGCTACCTGAGTACATGATATTTTCATAGGAAGATTGCTAGTTGGATAAATCAGGCATATATTGTTTTTCCTCCTTGTTACATTTTTTCCATAGAATGGTATTTTCCAGGATATTGGAAAAATACCTACTTTTGGCAAACTGACATGACTGCCTGGAACCACAAACATGTTAGTGGAGTTGTGTTTTCTTACTATGTTTCCCCTTTGCTAAGAATACATAATTTCCATCCTATCCTTTTTCAGTGAAAATGGGAGTTCCTGTGACCTTCACTCTTCTGTTTGTTCCTGTTGTTGTTTCTGAAGGTTGCTGCAATATGCCTCAACTCGGACCTGCTGTCATGCTTAAATTTCATATATGCGGCAGTTCTACACATGCTTCCTGCACACAAGTATTGGAGATGATGTCCAGACTCCTCTGTCACTGCTCAGCATAGCGTGTTCCTGAGACGAACAGGATGTGGGCTCACATACAGGTTTCACCAGAAACTTTGATTCCCGTGTGACATTGGTCTCTACTTCTCGTCTATCTCAACCACCCTGTCGGAGAGTCACGAATTTGCAATTTGTTAAGTTTAAAGTCTGAGCACAGGCAGAAGGGCATTTTCCTTCAGTTCCATCAAGATGTGGTTGTCTCATTTGCAACAGTTTAAATAAGCTATTTACTAACAGCTGCTTGATGTGCACCTGCAATGCTGTTATAACGAGCCAGTACTGCTAATTTTGAATACCCCCATCCTACGGCTCACAGTGCATGCTTTATATCAGCTAGAGTGTCTGGAACGAGGCAGCGTGCCAGTACTTCCACATAGAAATGAGGAAGTCTTTATCTGTCTGCAAGCTCACCAAGCAGCACCGCCAAGCCCAAACCCCACGGAAAATACCTGGCGTGTTACATGTAACCAAGAAAATGACACGGCTGGCTATGAGCGATGCTTTATTTGTCACTTCCCACGACTCAGGGTAAACTGATGATGATATCACACGGGTCATTTCCTGTATTTCAGTAAGTCAGCAAAGGCTGCTAGTGGTACAGTCCCAGATGGGGCAAAATCAGAAGTACTGCGGCACACGGGAAGGCAGAGGAATGAAAACCAAAGTAGCTCCTCAAGCCTTTCCTATGGTAATGGTGCTTTGTGGCCTAGCTCGCTCTCTCGTGGCCCTAGACACACCATGCTAGGCCCCACAAAACGCAGTTTCTGCCATAAAATGCATGCACTTTAAATACGAAGAAGCTGGTGAATACAGCAGAAACGTGAACAAAACCAGAGGTGCGTCTGCTGATCGGCGCGGTGTGATTCTGTGCGAGCCGCACGCAGGCAGTGACCAACACGGGTACCGCAGCAGTGTTTGGGGTAGTGCTCAAGGGCAAAACAGCACATCAGGGAGATGGGTAAGGGGGCGCTTTCCGCCTTGGAGAGAATTCCTGGGTAAGGCTGAGAAATACTTCAAAAACTGTTTTCATGCTGTTAGCGTTGCCTTCTGAATGCAAATCACTCATGCCACAGACAAACAAGCCTGGGCAGCTTTCACCATCCAGGGAAAATAACTTCCTCCCCTAAAAATGGAGAGCAATATCACTGTTTTTAATAATTAAAAAAAAAAAAAATGGAGTGATGGAGGTAGAGCGCAACTCACTCTTTAGAGAGTGCTAGAGATTACCAGAGAGCAAGTCCACAAAGTCATCACAGGGACGACTCAAGAAGCAGGCAGGAGTTGTGAACCCGATGGATAAAGCACCTCTGCTGCTCCCCAAGCATAAACACGTTATACCCGGTACTTTCCCTTGCTGCAATTCCCAACGCAAAGCACTTATTGCCTCGCAAAACTCACACTTTTCGTAGGAACACTGCTACGTTCTGCACTATTAGCTCGTTATTTCGCAGTGCTTAAAAAAGTTTTTTTTTGCAGATTTCCCATCGGCAAAGACTCACGAATTAAAAAATAAATATATATGTATATACACACACATACCTCACATATGTATGGGCATATACTCCCCGGGCACGCCAGCGAGCACAGGCTGCCGCCCGCTTCCTTCCTCCCCCCCGCCTCCCTCCCGCCGCCATCTGCGCGCCGCGGCGGCCGTTGCCGCTGCCGCTGCCATTGCCGCGGCCCGGCGCGAGCGCCGCTTCC
>VWPW01009177.1:32561-50756 GCA_013389825.1 Crypturellus undulatus | reverse complement strand
GTGCGAGCGCCAGGAGCCGGGGATGGCGCCGCGACGCGACCGCCTCCTGCCGGCCCTGCGGGCGGCGGGAGCGGGGCGGCGCTGCCGTGCTCGAGCCCGTCCCGGGGAGCTGCAACGAATTTCAGCCTCGTCCAGGTCGCTTTTCAGCGTCGGCCCAATATCCCCTCACGGCAGTTGGCAACCCAGAAAAATACAAAGAATGTTTGTTGTTTCAGTCTTATTTCATATACTCCAGGTGTTCTCCATGCTTTTCCAAACTGAACCCCTTAGTGTCTGATTATATCAGGCTGAGAAATTAATTTTGATTTTTTTTTTGTTTTGTTGTTTTGTAATCTGTGTAGCTCTATGCTGGGTTGCCAAAAAGTGTTGTAGGGTGCTGAGTGCACCCGTACCGTGTTAGATGTCCCACTCCAGGCATGGAAGCTGACACCTGTCAGTGGCCTCCATGTCTTACATGGCTGAGGAAAAAAATGTATGGAACGAGTATGGAAAACGTATAGAAACATTCTGGAATGAAAGGGAATTGCAGGTGGCTACATACCAGGTGAGGGAGGGAGGTGTCTGCAACAAACAGGATCCGCTCCTCGCTTCCACGTGCTCCCTCCCTAGTTCAGAATTAGGTTCCTTAGCCTGGACTTGATTTTTTTTTTTTTTTGTACTGTTCCTTGCTGTCCTGTTCAGCTTTCTTCCTTGTTTACCTGCAACTGGGTGTTCTCTTGCCTGTTGTCCTAGACACTTAGGCCTGTGTACACNTGTTGTCCTAGACACTTAGGCCTGTGTATCCTTAGGTTTAGCGGCTAAGTAACAGGAGTAGAGCCAGTCCTACTCTTCTTTTTTCATGAGCAGTTGCTTTAATGCCAGCCTTATTATACAAAAGATGGGCTCTAGCATTCATAACAGTGCACTGCTCCAAAAAATGAAGGAGCACATTGCTGTGATCTGGTATCCACAGCATTTCTTCCCCTGGCCCTGCATGTGCATCTGTCCCCAGCACCATCATCCATCCTCTGTCCGTGTGCCAGGCCTTCCTCTGTCCATATGCCAAGCCTTCCTCTAGGCTTCTTCAGCTCACTAATCCAGCAGAAGAGTACTCACTTTTTTATGGGTTATCAGGTCAATTGTACGTATTTCTACAGAAGTTTCTATAAGTTCCAAACCTAGTGTATGGTAAGTAGAGGAAGGAAAAATCGAAGAAAATACATGTTTTTTGACAACAAGTCAGTTTGTGCCAGGCCTTCTAGGCTTGGATGACTATCCATAGAATCATTCGAACTGGATGTTTTAACAGTGTTTATTGTGTAAGTTAAAATAATTTAACATGCTGTGTTTTAACATGCTAATTTAAAATACTTTTTTTAATAATTTCATTATTTTTATTTTCTGTCTTTCAGACTGAAGGTGGTCCGTTGTGAGTGTTAGTCATCTGTCATCTGTCACATATTTCATAGTTGTTTTATTCAGAAAATTTCCTGCGTTGTTCATGGTAAGACTTATTTGCTGGCTTATTTAGTTTGAGCTGTGCTGTTGCATGTTAGTTTCTCGTTAGTAAGATGTAGTGATATGTATTTCTTAAACATTTTAGCACTTGTTATAGTATAGTATTTAGCCATAGGATTTTACTATATTTTTACTTTATGTATTTTAGCTATAAGAATTACTACTCTTGCAATAGGATCATACATTTATTGGAAATTACAACTTCACAGAGAAAGTTTTCAATTTAGAATGACTCAATCAGTAAACATCTGAATAAATTAGTGCCATATTACAAAAAAAAATCTCAGATCTAAATCACAGAGTGTCCTGTGAGATATTTAATTTAAAGAAAGACCTTTTTGTACTTACAACTTTAAGAGACTTTTTCAAATAGTGCTTTTTAATCTAAAAGGACTTTCTGCTCAAATTAAGCCAAAATTTTCACTTGACAGTTCTTGGAATTTGTAAATGGCATCGGCTGTTTTGATTTCATTACTTAGACCACTTTATAAAACATACAAAACTTTCTCTTGTTATTTTACAGGAGTTTTTCATCAGTATGTCTGAAACCATTAAATATAATGACGATGATCACAAAACTGTGTTTCTGAAAACATTAAATGAACAACGTTTGGAAGGAGAATTCTGTGACATAGCTATTGTGGTTGAGGATGTTAAATTCCGAGCACATCGGTGTGTACTTGCTGCCTGCAGTACCTACTTCAAAAAGCTTTTCAAAAAACTAGAAGTTGATAGTTCATCAGTTATAGAAATAGATTTTCTTCGTTCTGATATTTTTGAGGAAGTTCTCAATTACATGTATACTGCAAAGATTTCTGTTAAGAAAGAGGATGTAAATTTGATGATGTCTTCAGGCCAGATTCTTGGTATTCGTTTTTTAGATAAACTCTGCTCTCAGAAACGTGATGTATCTAGTCCTGAAGAAAACACACAGTCCAAGAGCAAGTACTGTCTAAAAATAAACCGTCCTATCGGGGAAGCTAACGATGCCCAGGACGATGAGGTGGAAGAAATTGGAGATCACGACGATAGCCCATCAGATGTGACAGTGGAAGGAACTCCCCCCAGTCAGGAGGATGGAAAATCGCCTACCACTACTCTGAGAGTTCAAGAAGCGATTTTGAAAGAGTTGGGGAGTGAAGAGGTTCGAAAAGTCAACTGTTATGGCCAGGAAGTAGAGCCTATGGAAACAACTGAATCAAAAGACTTAGGATCTCAAACCCCTCAAGCACTGACATTTAATGATGGCATAAGTGAAGTGAAGGATGAACAGACACCAGGCTGGACCACAGGAGCTGGGGACATGAAGTTTGAGTATTTGCTTTATGGTCACAGGGAGCATATTGTTTGTCAGGCTTGTGGCAAGACATTTTCCGATGAGGCGCGACTGAGGAAACATGAAAAGCTACACACTGCTGATAGGCCGTTTGTTTGTGAGATGTGTACAAAGGGCTTTACCACACAAGCTCACTTGAAAGAGCATCTGAAAATACACACAGGCTACAAGCCTTACAGTTGTGAGGTATGTGGAAAATCTTTCATTCGTGCACCAGATCTAAAAAAGCACGAAAGAGTTCACAGTAATGAGAGGCCCTTTGCATGCCATATGTGTGACAAAGCTTTCAAGCACAAGTCTCACCTCAAAGACCACGAGAGAAGACATCGAGGAGAGAAGCCTTTTGTCTGCACTTCCTGCACAAAAGCCTTTGCTAAGGCCTCGGATCTAAAAAGGCATGAGAACAATATGCACAGTGAAAGGAAACAAGTTCCTGCAGCCAATGCCATCCAGAGTGAAACAGAACAATTACAGGCAGCAGCTATGGCTGCTGAAGCAGAGCAGCAGTTAGAAACTATAGCTTGCAGTTAGAGACAAAAGCAGCAACTTTAACAGAAATAATATAAGAAATTAAACTGATCAGAATTTATTGTTGGCATATGTTTAGACTGATAATTATCTTTTCAAGAAATCATATTTTTAGAGGATTTGGATGCTGCATAGGAACACACAGCATTGCTTGGTTAGATATTTTAAAGTAATTCAGAGATGTGTATTCTTAGAGCATAAAATTGTTTTGTTGCCATTAGAGCTATAATGCACTAACACATGATTTAATTTAAGAATATGATCAAGTTCTCTGTAAAACAGAGGAATCATCACTGGCTGATGTTTTATTTCATCTAGTATGAAATACTACATGCGTCGTAGACATCCAAATCAGTGATTTATGTTTAAAAATGCTTACATCTCAAAATTACAAACATGGGAATGAAGTACTTATTTTTCATAATTTTGAAGGTGTCATATCTACAATTTGCAAAACACAACCGTTGATTTCCTAGGATTTCCTTTACTTCCTCTTTTTTGTTTTTTTCCACCTACTGTAACTGTTAGATGTTGATACAGCAAAGGGTACTGGGGAAGGTGATCAAATGAAATTGCTTCTTATTCCACTTCATCAAACATCCTCTTGTGTGAATCAAGCTAGTGAGTTTACTGAAATGGTAAACATTTGCTTTCCTGAAAAAAAAAAGCATTATTCCCATTCATAGGACTCCATACTGGCAAAACAGGAAGGTCATTGCTTTCACTTATCCCTTCTGTGGGGAAAAAATCTGACCCATTTGTTTCTATGTTTGCTATAGAAATCTAATGCAGTCCCCAGGAGATGGGACAGAGCAACATAGAAAAAAGGGAAGGATGTATTTTCTTGCTCAGAACCAGTTGAAGTTAGTTAAAGCTATTGAAATTAGTTCAAAACTAGTACAGCCTGCACTTGTAGTTTCTATGACACAGCTTTCAAGTTTTCACTTCACCTAACCCAGCACAGATGCGAAGGAACGTTTCTGGCAGCACTGCAGAACTAGCTGCACTATTTACCTGTGTGGAATTCCCTGCCAGACCTCCCAGGTTCCCGTGTAAAGCCACAGGCTACAAATCCCTGCCAGCAATTTTCAGGCTGGGCTTTATATCTTGAGTAGTCACAGCAACCAGTAGGTCCTGGTTAAGCCTAAAAAATTTCTGCCTTCTGACAAACTACCTCTCAGCGAGAGGAAGATTTTGGGGAGTGATTTCAGTCGTCATTGATGCAGAATCAGTGTTTCTTAACAGTCTGTTACTTAGCGTTGCCTATTTTTTTAAACAACCTTGGGTATATATTGTTAATTCAGTTCTCTCAGCATCAGCAAAATCCATAGTCTTTGGATTGCACTCTGCTATGCGTTGTCAACAAGAGAAGGTGATAAGAGTGATAAAGTGATCCAGAGGGACATCAAGCCTTTATTTTAAATGTGTAAATACAACAGTTGTCAACAGTTCACTGAACGTTGGAATGGGCAAAAACGCACTCCCGTGCACATGATTGGCGTATGTTGGTCACGTGAGATACCTATAGCATATGGAAGTGTTAGACCAGTTAATGATAAATTACTATGTGGTAGGTGACCTCCTGCATTTCTGAATAGAAATTGAAAATAGCATTTCTAGAATTGTTAGATGAAACTTTACTCTCTGCTTATTGATTTTTTTTTACAGCTTTGTTTTATTCATGTACTCATCAGGTTAAGCAATTATATTAAAATGCCAATAATTGTTTGAAAGCTGGTCTGTAAATAAAACATGAACTTAATATTTTAGAAATGTAAACTTTGGACCTTTACGAATATATTTTTTTAAATTGTTGCTTTCTTTTACATTCAGTAATATTAGTTTGTAAACAAACTATACGTTTTGTATCTGTGCAACATCGGAGGATGTGTATTCATGGCATTTTATTGGTTCTCTTGAGGAACATGATAAATGATCATTGTTGAAGTGTTTTACTGTGTATTATCATAGATAAAAATGGTAGGTCCAAAATGGGATCTACTTCCTTTTTCTTTCTAAGTATATCGGTCTTGCTATGTTTTCTTGTCTAAAATTTTGTTCATTGTTTGTTAGATGAAATAATTGGATTTGTTAAGACTAGACAAAACAAGTCTGTTACGATAAAACTTCAAAAGTGTAGAAGATAGCTATAAGGAGGAAGAAAATCTTTTTTTTTTTCTGTAGATCTCCCTTTAAGAGTACAGAAAGTAATGAGCTTAAATTGCAACAGTGAAGATTTACATTAGAAAAGGCTTTCTAATGGGTGCAATATTGAAGTGTCAGAACAGAGTGCCTTGGGAAGAGCTGCGGCCTACATTAAGAGTGATCTTCAAGAACAGCTTTGACAAGCATCTGGCAAGCAAGCTTTCAATATAGTTAATTCTGCCTTGAGGCAGAGAGGTAAGCAAAAACCCTCTCAAGGTCCTCTTTAGTTTTGATTTTCTGGAATGTTATGAAAGTTATAAATGGGCATATGTCTCACTGGGGCAGCAGACACTTGAATGTAAGATGGAGCTCAAGGCATACGCGACAGGGAAATTGCGCTCTTGACATTTGTGCACAAATAATCAGGCTATGAATTTGAGACTTGTATAGAAAAACAAGCTTGTGTTAAAAGGCCAGCAAATGAAAGTGGGATAACTGCTTTTGAGCTATCAAGACTTGATGTCTGTAGCTTTTTAAAATTGGGCAGTGTGGTATACATATGTATATATACATATGTATATATATGTATATATATAATATTAATGTGTGCAGAGGTAAGACCAAATGTTCCCATTGCATGTATCTTGGACATGACATAAACACCTCACATAAGACTTGGTCTTAATAGTCTCTTGCAGGAAGAAATTGAGAGAGAACAATGGGATTGTTTCTATAGCATAGGCTTCAAGAGGGGCTTAAGCCTTTTGCTAGCTTTTGGTACCTGGGTTTCATAAGTCTGATCTATTTTGCAAGACTGCCGATGATGGCAGGATGAATCAGGAAAGCAAAGCCTTGGTCCCAGATTTTGTGAATTTTATTTTTTTTTCCTACTATAAGTTTTAAGAATGTGAAACTACCTTTTACTTTTACTGTTTTTAAAAAAGCCAGTATTTTTTGTTCGCTTTCCAAATATTTTATTGAAGATAGTGATAAGACCTAAAGTCAGCCTAAGCTCAGAGTTCCAGAAGAGGTTTTAGAAGGGACCTGTGGAAGTTAGCCCAGCTGTGCACTACAGTTAATGTATTTAAATTGGTACTGTTGTATGTATACATTCTGAAAGGGCGGTGGTGTTGTGTTACTAAGGTCTGACTCCAAAGTTCAGGTAAAACTGGCCACATGCTCAGATGTTGCTGTCCCAGCTTGTGCCCTTTCTGCACCAAACACGTTGCGTGCAGAAGCAGATGTGGACGAGCTCCAAGCCACTGCGATGTTGGCTAAGGAACAGGCACATTTTAATTCAGTTGTTGCCAACCTATCAACTTCTTTCAGAACTCATGAGACAGTGGACGAAATCTGTCTGGTTGATGCAAATTTTGCCTTTGTTTTTAGAGAACTGACTAGCAAAAACATTACAAATGAGACTAGGTGCATATACATATACTTCTGTTGTTTTGGGAATCAAGATGCTATGTCATTAATGTGTAAAGAAAAAAACATCTATTCTTTTGTGCTTGTTTTGAAAATGTGTCCATGTTATGATGCTGAATGAGTGAGTGGCCTCAATGGAACTCTCCTATGTTTTGGAATCAAGCGTATGATTATTTGTTTGGATGATCAGGGTTTTTAGATGGTATAAAACGAGGTGGTTCTGGTGACCTGAATGGGTCTGTATGACTAATGCCAACTGAGATGCTAACCATAGTCTTTTCAGTTAAAAAAAAAAATCTAAATGATAAGGAAAAATAGCCATTTAATTAAAAGGCTTTGTGATTTAAAAGCCTAAATAACTTAGATGAAAAGAAATATTTGAAGTAAGAACTTTACTACACTGTGATTTTAACTGTGCTCTTAAAAACGTTGCTTCCTAAAGAGAAAAGGAGACAAAGAAAATATTTTGCACTCTGGTATTCGGNTTGCTTCCTAAAGAGAAAAGGAGACAAAATATTTTGCACTCTGGTATTCGAATCACTTTCATCTCATCCAGGTTGTTCGCTGTTATACTGCTGGTTATTGATACAACTAAATTTGGAAAATACATATTAGTCAGGACAGAAGGATATCTTCCAGGCCTGCTCTACCTCCCTCACCTTCTAAAGAGCATACTCTTCTTATCAATACTTAACCAAATGTTAGAAAATGAAGCAACTCACTTTTGAATACTTAAGTTTTCATTTTCTGTTTCAATATTTGAAAAAGATATAGGCCAAGATGAGTTTTAAAGGTTTTGTGTAATTTGCAAAAGTTTCCTGTGCTGTTTTCAGCAGAAAAGTTTTAAAGAGTTCACCTTGTTATGTGTTCATTTCTAAGTACTTGCATTTATTTAGGTGTCAAACCTAGAGTTCTTTCAAAGATCTGGGCTTGATTTTCTAATGTAGACACTGCATTAGGTTTGCGTTCATTCATGATGCCAGTAAGAATATTTGAATTAGTAGAAATGGGTAAAATACAGAACAAAATGCCAGCATATATCAGAAAGTCTACCCTGAGCTGAAAGTGTATTTTTAAGGGCTTATCAATTTAGGCACCCTTCTGTCTTGCAGAAGGTGCATTTCTGAACAAAAGTACATCCAGCTCTAGTAATATACGATTTTTCTGAAAACAAGCACTTACATATCCATACAGAATAGGGTTATTCCACGTGAAAGATTTAAGGAATTTTCATCTCTCTCTGTTCATAGATGGCAGTGGACAAAGGCCCAGTAAGCCAGAACTGAGCATTTCACTAACAATTCCATTACAGCAGCTGGTCTGTCATTCGTCTTCACAAGGATCTAACACAATTAAAACGTGCTCATTTGTTTCAGTACAGATGGAGGATTTCCATTAATAGATTTTGTTAAATGTGTGTTCTAAGAGTCAAGACATCTATTTTCAGGAATAGTTCTAAATGTAATACCAGATATGTGAAATAATGTGGCAACTGAAAATAGTGATTTATGTTGTATTAGGATATGCTTTTGAATGTATTTCTCTCAACTATCTTTTTTCTTAGACTCCTTTATTACAAACATTTTATACAAACATTTTTCAGTTTAGAAAAAAATTGTTTTCTGTAGGTTTCTGACCTTGTGGCCCATTTATACAGCTGCATCTGTGAGCAACTTGATAGTATGGAGGTTCAACTTTTACAATATTATTTAAAGACAAAATATCTGTACTTTCACAGTCACAAGATCCTTTCGTTCACAAGACCAGAGGATGGGCTACAGTGGAGCTCCACTCCATATTGCCAGGACAGAAGACTCATTTCTTTGTTCAGCTCTAGAAATTAGGAATTGTACAGACGTAAGTTACTTAATAACTTTGGGCAGCAGTTCCTCTGCTGGTGATTTATGGCTGCTTTGTACTGCTCACCAGCATAATTTGAATTTAGCAAGTAGAGATCTCAGGACTGCCTGTCCTCAGCGGAGCAGACCTGTGAGTTCTGCTTTGTGTGCTACCAAAGCCTGTTGGACACATGAGTCTTGTCATTTAAGTTTTCAAGGGAAAACTCAAAAGAGTTAGAATAAATACAAGACTGTAGTAGCAAAAGTGTTTGAACATTTCTAATAAAATAAATGCAAATACAAAACAAAAATAAAATACAAATTTGTATTTACTATAATTAGGGTACATTATTTTTAAGAACTGTCTGTTTGCAAACTTATAAATCAAATTATCATCCTCAGATGATAATTTATGTTTTTTCATTACCTTAGCCTCCAATATCTAGAATTAGTGTATAGATTATTTGTCTTGTATATTTATATAAGCATTCATGAAGTATATGCCTGTGTAGTTCTGTTACATCAGAAGTACCTGATTATAAGGACTATATATAGGTAGCACTTATACTTTATACTGTTTTCTTTACACTGCAGAAGACAGGCTTTATACTGTTTTCTTTATACTGCAGAAGACAGGCTTTTTATTACTCCATCTAAGCCTTTTTTTCCCCTTACAAAATAGCTAATTTTCTTGAGATATGTTTAGGACATTAAGGAACATTTTTATATTTGATGACAACAGGATTTGATTCAATTGCTTCAAGAAAATATAAAGTGAATAGAAAGTGGTTTCTGTGTGGGAAGACAGCTTACGATGAAGTATCTTTCTAGGTTTGTTTGCAAATCTAAACTTTTTTTTTTGAGAATAGAGCCTTCTAAAGTCATAGCACAGTAGATTTTTCTATGTGCTTAAGCCCAATTCTGCTGAGAGGGTGAGTCTTGTTTCTTCTTCCTACTCTTTTCTGTTTCCTCCCTTTCTTCCCTCAGACCTGTCCCATGAACATCAAGGTCACTGCAAGAGAATTGGCTGAGGAGATTCCAACAGGAGCAGGAATGAAGGTGCAAAAGGAAGAGGGAGGAGCAGGGCCTTTGTATTTCAGCAGTAATGTGTTAGCTCACCCTGTTACATAAACCTTAAAGTTTATTATATTTATATTCTTAATGTCTATTCTTTTTCCTTGTTGAATTCTTTCTTTTTTTGCAGACTTTTCAGAGTGGAGAGATTCAAGTGAAGCTGAAAGGTATTTCACCTTCTATTTTTCTGGGTACTTCCTGTGCTATGGTAAAACTAATACTTCTTTCACCAGCAAATATGTTAGATTGCATGTGCTTTTCTGTTAACAGCAGTGACTGTCAGCTTGGATCTAAAGAAATCTCTTTTTTCCAGAACACAGAGGGACCTACCGTTCTTCTTAACTCAAAGCTAGCTATTACAGATTACCACAAAAAGGAAGAGCTAACGCACAAGGTAGTAGGCCTCATATGCAAGGCAGAACTAAATCATGACATTAGTTCCTTGTTTGCAAATTAAAGGAAAAGCTAAAGGAGGTGCTTTCAGCTCCATGGCAATTTAAACCGATCTATGTTGTAGTTGCTGGTGTTTTTAGACTTTCTTGTGACTGTAGTAGCCCTCATGCAACGTCATGGGCAACCACTTGAAAACCAAAGGCTGTTTGGAGGCTTTTCTTTAACCTGTTCAGCTCCCTCAAATCATGCAATTGCATCAGTGCCTGGATCAATGGAAGGGAAGGGCATTACAGTGTGTCGGAACCAAAGCAATCCCAACTTAGATGGACACAGGCTACTGCAGAACTGCATCCTGAAGTAGTGGCCTTCTGTTTTGCCTGCCATACTAAAACTACATGTTCTTGCTAAAAGGGGTAGTCCTTTTCCTTCCTTTCCTCTCTGCTGTTAACCTGTTGCATCTGTTTCATCCCTCTTGTTTGCCTCATATTTAATGGCTTGTATGACTTTAGGAAAAGCAGTTATGTGAGCTTATATGACAGTTCTAGATTAGATCATCTTGTCAAACTAGTTCATTACATTTGATTCGAGATAAGTGGCTAGAGTTACGGGAATGAATGGATCAGGACTTCCCGGTTTTGGCACCAGATTAAATAACATGTGAAACACAGTGCTTGTTTCAAAATGGTTGTAGAAACAGAAACAGAAAGGACCAGACATAAATCCTATGCTAGACCACTTGATGAGTTATGAAGAATGAAAGGCTTCTATTTTCTTTTTTCTTTTTTTTTAGTAAAACAGGATTTTGAGTTTGGGGATTTTTTTTTTTATATAATTTAGATTAATGTGGGAATAAAGCTGACTCGTTTGCTTCTCATCCATCAATCCTACAAACCTTTGAGATGTGACAAATTGCTTAGGTTAAAGATACAGCAATAGTTATAAAAGACAATAGATATTTAATGAAAATTATATTGAAAGCTGTTATCCAAAAAGGAAGAAAAGATCTAAACCTACATCATAGATTAATGTTTAAAAATAATAGAGTAGGCTATATTTACCTGATACCTACTTGGGCCTGTTTTAGACCATTTATTTTATAAAATCATCAAACAATCCATTCAGTTATTGCAAATAACAAATCCAGTGTGTAGTGATAGATTTTACATTTCATTAGGTGATACCAGTTAGACCATTTTTGTATTATAAATTTTCAGGTTTTGTTTGTTTTTGATATCATTAAAGCTTGTTTTTTATGATAGCTAGAATCTTCTGTAAATTGAATAAGGAAAATATTTTATCTGCCTGATAAGTACAAAAGGAGTAAGGAAAGTATACTGTTTATATTTTAGATGAGTTAGAGGTCTCAACATGTCTCTGTGAGCTTGTTTACAGGACTAACAGTAGAGTTATATATACAGTGAAGACTAAAATCTATATATTTTAAAAGTATATGACAAAAGTTTACTTATTCTAGAGTGTGCATAAAATTGAAATTGAAATACTATAGAAACTTTTACTTGAAATACCAAAACTGCAGTTGTAAATAGGACTACTTTAGACAGAAAGACTAAAATTAAAGCTATCCATTCTACCAGATTAAATGCACAATATTGATTTAATTTTCTAAACCAGTCATCTAGTCATTTTATCTATTTGTACGACACTCTCATAGAACTATTCTAAGGGCTAATTAAATGCAATCACAATTAAGTTCTTATCTGATGGAAGTGAGAAGCTCTGTTGGGATAGGAAGGCTGTACCATGCCTCACTTAAGAGTCGGGCATAGTCTGTTAGATGCCTTCACGAAAATAAGGAACTTCATTTAAATTTTGGTGCTATTGTACATACTGAGGAAACAAACACTTTTTAGCTCATTTCTTCACAAAATAGAGAGCCCAAACTCTTAAAAGCAAATTGTAAAACCATTGTAAAAGCAAAACTAGTGAACAAAAGAATTGGTAACAAAACTCAGTTTCCTATGAAGTGGATCCATTTCATGTCATTAAGATCTTTCCGCTTCGATCTTTAGTTATGCAGTGTTTTAGGTGGGGCCATAATGAAGGATGCGTTGGCTGTGGAAAATAAACTTGAGTCTTCAACTGGTTGGTTTCAGGCACGATCACTTGTATTTTATATAACCCAAGGTTTATAAATGACAGTTTGGAAAGATAATGAATTCCTTTTAAAATGCTCTTTCAAATACTCCCTTTTGTAAAAAAATGGATGTTCACAAGCATGATTTAAGGTTTGCTATTTGACTAAGTCATTTGATTTTTAGCCGTAGAGGATGAAATCCTCATTGTTCTGATTCTATAAGACAATTTAGAAAACTATTGTTATATAACAATATTGGTGGATTTCATAATTCTGTACAATTTCCCCCCTTTCAGAGCTCAAATTCTAAGATCTTCAACAACATGTTAAAATCATAAAATTTGTTCTTTTCTTTGGCCTTTAGCTTTTAGCATTAAGCTAAGCATTTGGTTTTTTTACATTTTTCAAGATATATAGCTGAATTTATTCAGGACTTCAATGTACTTTTTATTTGACAGTTTGATAATCACTTCATTTGTTTTCAAAGCTATTTTGTGTTTCCGCCTTAATTCACTGGCTAGCAATTTTACCAGGAGTCATAAATACTTCTTTCTTTCTTTCTCCTTTCTCCATAACTCTTCTCCTAAGAGTTTGAAAAGTCTTGAATGTCTGCCTAATTCTGACTTAAGTCGTTACACATGCCAATAAGCTGTTTTATGATCAGGGTCTTGCCACACATTTACTGTAAGTGGGGAAATGTGCAAAAATACATATTTTTAGTCTAACAAATATATAAACAAGTAGCCTGGAAAATTTTGATAGGCAGGATTTCACTTGTGGCAGACACCCAACCTATCCCATGAATCTTTAGCATGGTGCAAAGTGGAATGGCCTTGGCTGTGTTATGGTGCAGTGGTTGTATGTGAGGTCCTTGAAAGTATCCTTCTATCTTCCACAGTGTCTCTGCTAGATTCAGTGACTCAGTCATTAGCCTAGGATTTGGCAAGACTCATTCCTTGATGTATATCCATGTCATCTAAGGGCTCTGAATTTGGGGCTTTGACTCATTCTTCTGTCTCAGTAACATGGCTAAGTAGCTACATAGGTGGCAGGTGACAGCAGCAGTTACTTTGACTCCATGGATCTTCCCAATGTTGCATATGTTTTAATCATTCAATTTTCTTTTTAAACCTTCTTAATTTATTTAGGTCTTTGTTTCTTGTTGGTTGTTTTTTGCTTTGATCTCATCTCTGTAATTTTGGTTTCCATCTATAAAATATGCATACCAATTTACCTTTTACAGACTGCTGGAAGATAAATGTATTGAGTTGTGAGGCATTCAGATGTTATGACAGGGGCATGTAACTCTCTACAGAGTTTTCCTATTTGGATTAATCTTCAAGATAGCCTTAAAAAAATCCGAACAAACAAAAGCAAACTGAATAATTGTTTCTCCTAGACTCAAAATTAATCCTTGTTTGTAAGTCTTGGCTCTGTACTCTTACGCAGTTTATCAAATTAATTAAGAAAGACTAGAGTAATGCTTTGAAACTCTAATAGCCACATTTATCTTTAATCTAATAGTGTTCACTTTTTTCTATCTCTCGAAATGCTGTATGTTCTTGCTGCTGACCTTCAATGTCTCATGTCTTCTGCTGCTGGAAGTCTATGCATTGCTATTCTTTTGGAGTACATTTGAAAAGGTAACTAGTTTTTAATTGACTTCCTTTTTTTCAAGAGAATAGTACTTTATACAAGTTGTCTGGGGTTTTCATTTTTGGTGTTGCCCAACTGAAAATAGTTTAGATTTTTCTTTTTTCCCTTCATTTGGTCTGTATATCTCTATGGTATTTTGTACATCTGCTTATAGGAGGCATACAGAATCTTAATTGTCCTGGTCTGAAACTAAGACACTGAATATTATAATCCCTGCTCTATGAATTGCCATTTGACATTACTAATTGTCTTCTAAATAATTTTAAAATGTTTCAAGCTGACAGTCAGTCACAATTATTACCTTAAAACAGCTTCCTTGCAGTTTCAGATCATATGGATTACACCTCAACTAATATTTTTATTGTTACTCATTGCTTACTCATAAGATATTCAGTGACTTTAATTGCTTTTAGAAGACTATCATGATAATAACCAGTCTAGCGAAAACACATCAAGTTTTTCAAGCAATTTAGTGATCTGATTAATCTACCATCCGAAAGAGTTAGATTTGATTATAAATTTTAAGAGGTATCAGAGGAAATAAGAAATGTCTCATGTTCATTTATTTTCAAAATTGTAGAGAAAGCTTTTGATAAAACTCCTATTACAATTTTCTATGGACATATGAAATCTTCCTTTTCTTTTTCTCTTTTTGTAATATTAGAAAATGAGGTGAGAAAATGAGAGAAGAGAGAAAATGAGAAATGAGGTGAATACTCATTTTTAAGTGTTCAAAAACACTTAGATGCTACCTATAAAATGTTAGCTGAATGTCTTTAAGTAAAAAAAAAAAAGACATATTAACCAAGTTTCTGAGTTTGTGGCCAAATATTTATGTTCAGTTCCAGTAGACTAGAAAGTTTGCATCAGGTATAAAACCACAGAATTATGGTTAGCAATAAGTGATCTAAAATGACACGTCAACTTGAGTTTTTAACTGTCTAGTTAAAAAAATATTGAAGTTCCTAATAGAGTTACTTCTAAATAGTCAAGACTTCCTTAAAAAGGCTTTGAGTATAAATACACAAGAATTTCCATCTCTCCACATGTTACTAGACGACTGGTAACTACTAGTCTCAACCTTTAAGAAAGTAAATGATACAAAGTGGAAGACTATAATTACTGGTGAAATTTTATAAAGTATTTTTGTATGTTCTTTCATATAGTCTATATCAGTTGATGATAGGATGATGTTAAGTTGATGATATACCTTAAAATGAACAAGACTGTGTATCATATTTTAGTGATATAACCTCATTTTTAGCACTATACTTAGTGCTTAGGGGGCTCAAGGGCTTCTCCTTCTCTGTCACTCTCTTTTTTAATAACTGAGCATAATTGAATTTTATTCCCACTGAATTGAAGTTGAATGAGATTAATTATTAGTGCCCTATTTCATTTGTTATTGTACTACAGTAACTGCACTTGATGATTACTACATCCCTTCCAAGATTTTATGAAGTGGAGGAAAATTTTGCCTCCATTTTGACAGTGAGGGTGACAGAGCCCTGGAACAGGCTGCCCAGAGAGGTTGTGGAGTCTCCTTCTCTGGAGATCTTCAAGACCCGCTGGATGCAGCCCTGTGCCACGTGCTCTAGGTGGCCCTGCGTGTGCAGAGGGGTTGGACTAGATGACCTCTAGAGGTCCCTTCCAACCTTAGGCATTCTATGATTCTGTGATTCTATGATTAGTATTCCATTTGAGTATGACAGTTAACTATACAACTCTGTATTGTACAATTATTTCAGTGCCTTTTTGTGCATTTGAACTTGTGAACAGGAATTGTAAATTTTTTCTGGTAATTGAAAAAAGAAGTCCAAGCTGCTTTTGATAGTATTTTTTTAATTCAATCAGAAAACATTCATTACTGGAAGATTTTAACTTCAGCAAGAGGAGCTCACAAGATTCTGAAATAAAATATGTCTGTATTATTTGAATGAATTATCTTAAATGCAGATGTCAAAAAGTTAAAATAAGATATATGTAGAACATTGTAATTAAACACACAGAATCACAGAATGGAAGTGACCTCTGGAGATCATCTAGTCCAACCCCCTGCTCCAGCAGGGACACCCAGAGCACATGGCACAGGGTGGCATCCAGGCGGGTTTGGAAGATCTCCAGAGAAGGAGACTCCACAAGGAGCCTCTCTGGGCAGCCTGTGCCAGGGCTCTGGCACCCTCACAGGAAAGAAGTTCTTCCTCACATGGAGGTGGAACTTCCTGTGTATCAATTTGTACCCATTACCCCTTGTCTTCTCACTGGCCACTACCGAGAAGAGTTTGGCCCCATCCTCCGTACATTCACCCTTGAGGTATTTGTACATGTGGATCAGGTCATCTCTCAATCTTCTCTTCTCTAGGCTAAACAGGCGCATGTCACTTTAATCAAAAAGTTGTAGGTTCTGTCACTAAGTCAAAGCTGCTCACCTAGAATTTGTGGTTACCCACAGGTTTCACAATAACAGAATCAAATTATTGTTTTGAAAATCTCCTAGCAAGCCGTTCCACTATCTCCAAACCCATTCCCTACAAATATATATGTTATATATATCAAATATACATATATAAATATATATATAATATTTTCTAAGGGTAAATATATGAGAAATACAGTGAATAGATTCTTTTGGAGAAAAATGCATTAACAGTTATTTTCTTCACCATAGGTGAATCTCTACTGAACATGTGAGTCAAGGTATGTAGAGGTCACATAACAAATACCTCACAAAAAACGCCAGTAATTTTTTACTGCACTCTTCCCAAAATATACATCAATCTTGATTTTCTAAAGATGGTGGGACATTCCTGAACTTCCTCTTAAGAATGTTAATTATTGGTGACTGTCATCATTTTCTGTATTTTATGCAGGACACTTACCTTCTACAAAATTGTTCTAATTCACTCCATAGATACTCTAGTAGTCCTCTCCCTTGAGGTGGCTGTGAACCAGTGGCAGATGAAAAAAGAGTTAAAATTAAAACTTTTTTATAGTACCATTCTGAAAGAGGAAACCCAGTTCTTGAACAGTCAAAGGTATAACATTTAAATTAGTCAACATACTTGATGTCTGAGAAAAGTTAAATCTCTGAAGTATTTAAGGCAGAGTAGAGGAAAAGATGACACTAAAAAAGCTGAAAATGTTAAAGGGAAGATCTTGTGATAAGAGGAATGTCTAGAAATCAGGTACTAGAAACAGTATATGAAGAGGATTCTGGAAATTCGTCACAAGGGAGAAATGATCTTCCATAGTGTTCTGAAAATAGAGAAGAAGAAAACTATCATCATGAGATTACAGTTTCTCTTTGAAGATGATACCACAACTTTTTGCTCAATTATATTAACAGTTATTTGAGCGGGTCAATGACTTTTCTGAATTGATATTTTAAGAATAAGAGATTATTTACAGAATGTCAGGTTTACTTGGAGAGTTTGTAAAATATTTGACTCTGGGCTTGTGTATTATGACTGCCATATGTTTGTGGTTGTGACCACCACATATGTTGCAAAAATTTGCATGTGAACTTGTACAGTAGTTTTTTAATCTCTTTTTTTTTCTATCCTCCACCATCTGCACTGCTTAAACATGTTTTTAAAGATCTCTTGTAAGCGTAGACTTGTGTGGGGCAATTGGTTTTCCTAAAATCTGTCTCATGTGACTGTTCAGCTTCTCACTTCTGCTCTAGAACAGCTGGGTCCCCTGGAAGCCTGAACATGGTTTTTATTCATAAAAGAAAATTAAATATGGAATTTAAAACTTGTGGATGTTTTGTTGACTGCTCACTTCCCTCTTCCTAATTACATTATTTATTCTTTTATTTATTTACCTGATTTGGTCCTGATGCTTTTTATTTCTCTTTGAAACATACATAGTGCCTCTTAATTCAAAGTGCTGCTTTTGCCCTCATCTGTGTTGAGAGGCCTGCAAAATCAACACATTCCTCAGCAAATGAGCTACTGTAAACTAAACTCCCCCAGCAAAGTCCAGCAGAGCTGGAGCCTGTCAGCAGGGGAGCTAGCTTGCGCCTAAAGCTGCGCACCCCGAAATGTCAGGCAGCAGGGCCATTGCCGAGAGCTAATTGGAAGTAATTAGCAGGTGTCCCCGCTGGGCAGAGCTGCTCATAGATCTCCCTTCCCTGCGAGCAAAGAGGTGTCTGCGGAGCGGGCGGCGGTGCGGGCGGCTGGGGGCCGCGCGGCTGCCGGCCG